>JAHKKF010525329.1:0-16423 GCA_019740295.1 Labeo calbasu | reverse complement strand
TTTTAAATGTTCCTGCCTGTCGTTAATAATGACTTCATTCAATGTCTAATGGATGAGAACAGAGCATCAGTCATGTCTGATGATAATTCAGAAATGTCAAGGGCGCCAACTGCAGTTTTCAAAACCTAATATTTTAATAATAGCACACTGTCTTCCGAATGTGTTTCTCTACAAAATTGCTTTCTACTTCTGTAAAGTACCTCAGAAACTTCAGAAATTTTCATGATTTTTATACCTTCACATATGATTATTTTTGTCCTAGATCATTTTTACAGCTGTTGGTGTGATAGTTGACAAAAATATGAAGATTCTGTTGTTATTTACTCATAATGTTACAAACCTGCATATTGTTTTTTTTTTTCTGTAGAATATAAAAGTAGAAAAGTTTTAAGAATCATTATGCAATTCTTGCCCTAAAAGTTATACAGTAGTCAACATTTGAAGTGGATCAAAAAAGTTCATCAAACTTGCCCTAAGAAAAGAACGGGTATTGTTTTGGTTTTAGGACAACTTTGATGAAAGGTTTTGATCCACTTCAAATGTTGACTACTGTAAGTAATTAGTTTTTTTAATTAATGCTTTAGAGGTTTAGAAGTTTTCAGTGTTAGTTCATGTTAACTAATGCAGTTAACTAAGTTTAACTAAGTTTATTGTAAAGTGTTACCCAAAAACACATCATTTATGAAACAGTTTTTTTTCCTTGAAACACTTAGTTTGTGTAATATTTTTCAAATGTTACTTTTTTAGAATGTTCAGAGGACATTTAAAATTAATGTTCCCATAATGTTGCAAAACGATGAATGGAATGTTCCTTTAACATTCGCATAACCAAGAAAAATATTTTTGAAACATTTTTCTTAAAAAAAAAAACAAAAGAGAACATTCTAGAGAACCTTTAGGAATAACATTTTTAGAACTTAGCAGAATCATTAAAAATGTTCTTAATGTTTAATTAATTATTTTTTAATAAAATTATTATTAATATTATTAAGTATTATTATTATATTAAGTAGTTCACTATAAGTGTACTCTCAGGAAAAAAAGGTACAGTTCTGCCGCTGGGGTGGTGCCCAAAAGTGAAAAGGTGCATTTTTGTACCTTACCTACCCCTAAACAGTACATATTAGTACTTTGAAAGTACATGTTGGTACCTTAAAGGTACATAAAAGTGCATACTAGTATTTTAAAAGTACATGTTTGTACTTTTTCACTTTGTACCTTAGGATACTGCCCCAGCGACAGAACTGTACCTTTTATTCTGACAGTGTGGTTACCAGTGTTGGGAAAAGTTACTTTTAAAGTAACGCAAATGCAATATTGTGTTACTCAAAAAAAAAAATATATATATATATATATTTACGTAAATATGTTACTTAGTTACTTTTGAAAAAACGTTTGGAAAGTAATGTGTTACGTTACTTTGGGGGCAGGGCTTGCTTGTTTGTTTTTAATATAAAAAGTTCTATTTTTGGCAAATGTAAAAGCCCTTTCATACCAAAAGCCTCAGGCTTAAGGAAAAATAAATTTACGTCTGTACCATAGAATGCAAAAGATGAAGTTCAGCAGTCTTCAGCAATAAAAATAAAAGAAGAACAAATGTTAGTTTATCTTGAGTAATTTTTGCTTATTAGTATATTTGAATTGGATCATCGAAGGTCAGCAGCAAAGACACTGGTTAATAAAATTGGATTAAATACATAGAGGATATTTGTATTATTTAACATATTTAATTATTGCAGGTTTGCATCATATTCTGAGATGCATTTCACAGTTTTTATTCTTTTTGAGGAATACTGAATATGTTTTTTTTGTGAGTGAGAAAAATTAATGCATGTTCACATTTATTCTAGAACTTACTCCCGATTTCTTTCAACATGGCGAAAGGAGAGCTTTCCATAAATAAATGGGGGAAAAAAATTAACTGGCGTTACTTATTTGAAGTAACTCTTTTCTTGTTTTCTTGTTATTTTCTTGTAAATTAAAAAGTAATGCGTTATTTTACTAGTTACTTGAAAACAGTAATCTGATTACGTAACTCACTTTACTTGTAATACATTACCCCAACACTGGTGTTTACTATGGTTCTCCCTCTGCGCTTACCAATTTAAAACAACATAAGGGTGAGTAAATGATTAATCCAAGTTTGAATATATAATTTTAAGCACTTTGTTGAAACAAATTAATGAACCCGTTTGTCCTTTGAGGGAAGCTGTATTTAATGTCTTTCATAGCTCAGGGAAAAGTAAGAGAAGTAGGATATTTACTTCACTTTTGCACTCTTATTTTACCTTCAGGGTGAGACAGTGAGTCCCCTGCTGCCACATCAAGAGTGATTTATGAAGTAATCATCGGCGTTGCCTAAAGTTCCTCATTATCACCAGACTCTCTCTTTTGCTCTCAAACACACACACACTCAGTTTTTCCTCTTAGAAACTCCTAACAAGCACTAATCTGATTGTTTTTGTGTTTTTTCTTCATGTTGTGTGTATTATAAACAGCTCAAGGCTGAGCTTTTTCGGGTCTCTGATGACCTGTTTAATGTGGCCAGTGCAGTAAATGGTCCCTCAGGGTTGTTCGTGCTCAGCTGGGATATTCAGCAGTGCTTTCATGGAAAGCTAACACAGGCATCTGTTGAGTTGAGACCATTACGGCTGAGGCTGTTGCCTGAAACCACAAACCATCCAAAAAAACTCAAATATCACCTTTAAAAAGAGTAGATAAAATATTTTCCTTAGTATGAACAGTAATGAGAGAAAACACATGGTGTCAGTGCAGTTTTTGCCCTAAAATCATTGACATTATGGTGCATTTACAAGCTCTTATGTTTTCATGTTTCATCTTCCTGTGTTTGATTCACCATAAGCAGTGCTTAAAGGAGAAGTCCACTTCCAAAACAAAGATTCACATATAATTTACTCACCCCCTTGTCATCCAAGATGTTCATGTCTTTCTTTCTTCAGTCGTAAAGCAATTGTTTTTTGAGGAATTTTCTCCATATAATGACTGATATGGTGCCCCAGATTTTGAGCTTCCAAAATGTAGTTTAAAAGCGGCTGCGAACGATCCCAAATGCGGTTGATCCCAGCCGAGAAAGAAGGGTCTTATCTAGTGTAACGATCGGTTATTTTCATAAAAATAATACAATTTATATACTTTTTAATGTCAAACGCTCGTCTTGTCTTACTCTGTCTGGACTGTTTTTTTTCCGGTTCATGACAGTTAGGGTATGTCGAAAAAAGATGAGCGTTTAAGATTAAAAAAGTATTTAAATTGTATTTTGTACTGAAAACAGCTGTTGCTTGTTAACCGATTATTAACTGTTAACCGACAATATTATTTTAAATTAGAATTGAATTATTTTAGAAAAATAAGTGTCTGTGATCCAATACCAAAATATGTTTTCTAGGGATTAATTTTACATGTGCAAAAAGCAGCAAACAACAGAGCATGAGGATTCACATGGACACACCTGCAGCACTTTTGCGAACGGAGAAAAACATAATAAAGCTAGGCTATGTATATAGTAAATATATAGGCCTATATGATAAATATTTTTACTTAAAACTAAAGAAAAATGTCTGCAACAAGTAGTATACAGAGTTTTGGTTCATTTTCGTGCTGCGCGAAAGGAAGATGGCTGAAAGCGGCATCCTGTTTTTCTTTCATTTACAAAAGCTCAAAGATTTGTTTTTATTGTGAAGTTACACAAATAAAAGCAAACCATTTACAGTTTCGATTATCTGTATGACTAGGAGTCATTTAACTGTTAGAAGGAAAAAAAATCATGTGATTGTGCCGGTGCCGCACACGCACACTTTCCATTATCAGAATAAAATACTGTTAGCCAAACATGGAAAATCACACTTCTTAATCGTTATCAATGTACTGCCATGATATTATGCCAAGCAATTTGTTTTATGTGGATATTGGAATGCGAGTGAAATACAAAACCAGGTTTGCATAATAAATAATATTTTGGCATTCAAATACATCTTGAATACAGAAACATTTGGATTTGTGTCGTATGAGAGACCCAACGTTAGTTCAGTTTCGCTTTAGCCTAAATTAATTCGGTTTTTTGTGTGGAGTGAGGGGAACTAAAATAGCCTAGATTATGTTTATAGTGTTTGTAACATTTTGCGTCAGCATCAGGTCTATTTCTGAATGTTATAATAAAATGCGACTTAACGTTATAGGCCTACGCGATTTTTCTCTCAAAAATGCCATTTTATTTTATTTTAACCATCCAGCAAACGTTTTAAATATTTCAATAAATGATTGAAAAAATAAATAAATTACATTTTAAATCGTTTAACTGATTGTGTTAATCGGTCAAAATACTTTCTGTCGGTTAATGGTTAACCGGTTAAAATGAGCATCCTTAATCTCCCCTTTTTCTTGTCCCATTCAGCTCTTTTAGGTGGTATATTATTGTGTGACCCTTGAAAGGTTTCGCTTATGTTTGTTTTCAAAGCTATTGAGGTATGCGTTCAACAAATTTCCTCTTTTGGCATTTTATGCTCACAGGGATATGTGTTTGCCTCCCATTTCAGATAACGTCTCTTATAACTCTGTCGTAACTGAAATACATTTTCTTCCTTGTGTTTTCATATTTCATATCAACACAGGAGGACATCCAATATCCAATAACATAACCAAAGCCAATAACCGTAAATGCATAGTCCAGAATGAGATACCAGAATGGTCCCTGAAGAGAAAGACTGTAAATTTTAAATGCATGTAGTTGCTGAAAGTGAATTTTGTCAGCATACAGAGGACCTCAGAGCTTATAAACATGGACAAAAATCCTGGCTTTTTGATTCCATGGGGTCTTTAAATAAGATTTTATCATATGGCACAATAAAATGGCAGATGTTCTGTTAACTTTTTGGGTGTTTAAGGGCCTTTTGCTTCCACTGTTACATTCAAGGCACAAAATAGAGGTAAAGTTTCTCAGCCAAGATAAGGGTGTTCAATTACAGAATTTTAAGCAGGGTTACAGTGAGCTTTTCTTATCAGCGTCCTGTTCAAAACCCCTTCGTCTTCCTGAATGGCTTTTCTTTGATTTGTGGAACAAAATAAAGCACAGGCATTGTGTCTTGGAATATACAGATATGCAGATTCTCACTAGGGAAATTCAGATTCATTACTTTGAACTTGCATAAAATGAGAGTGAAAATTAGTTTAGAGAGGTCAGCGCTCAGTTACAGTTGTATTGTACGGGGCAATACGCAACACTGAGAGCGGAATTACGTTATATTCATTTTTAGCCAATCTAAGCCTGGCACAGTGATGTGATACAAGATTATCTACACAGCATCATGCTCCATTTGGTTAATTATTTCGTTTTGGTTTGTTTATTTCATGTCATTATGATCAGAACCAACCACATCAGCTGTTTCCTTTGAAGCCTCACAGAGGTTAAAGGCCTTAAAGCTGATTCCTTCAGTAGTTGCCCTAAAGCTTCCTTTCTCTCTCTCTGAAAAATGTCTTCTGTTGATGTGAAGTTGCAGAAATGCAGTCACTGAAAGTGAGCTCTTGTGATGAATCTCAGCTCAAAGTAATAGCCGTCCTTAAAGCTTTTCAGTTATATACAGTATCCGTTCCTGCCTTGGAGCCATAGATGATCCAATGTGTGTGAAGGATTCCTAGAAAAGTCTTTGGAAAAATGCAACTTAAACTCATATAGTACTTGATCACTGAAGGCAGTTTAGTTCAGCTGGGCTATTTCAGGATACAACCTATCACTTTTTTATGGACATTTTCATTATTGATTTTAATTCAATATTTTTTCTCCCCTCTTCCTTCCTGAAGAAATAGCATAATTATTGGTGCTATGGACACATGATAAATTATTCATCTACTACAAGGATTTTGTGTGCTTTGTTAAACAATCGATACTGTCGATTAGAATGAATCTCCCATGATTCTACAGTGCAGTTAAAATTCATTTTAAATTTCAGTTTAGTTCTGGAATTTGAATTACATTTGAAATGAAGCATCAAACAGGATCAAGGGAATTTTATAACTTTTTCTTTAAAGGATTAGATTACTTCCAGAACAAAAATGTACAGATAAAATTACTCACCCCCTTGTCATCCAATATGTTCATGTCTTTCTTTCTTCAATCGTAAAGAAATTGTTTTTTGAGGAAAACACTTCAGGATTTCTTTTCACATAATGGACTTCCATGGTGCCCCCAAGTTTGAACTTCCAAAATGCAGTTTAAATGCAGCTTCAGAGGGCTCTAAACTAACCCAGCCAAAGAAGAAGGGTCTTATCTAGCGAAATTATCTGCGTTTTTTAACCTCAAATGCACATTAAGTGAATCCTTTAAGAGTGAATATAATATAGTGTATATATATACTGATAATATACAATTATATACTTTTTTTTTTTTTAATTTAAGTCTTATATCTGTAGAGATGTACATGTAATCAGTTGAGGAGAAATAGTCATATTTGAATAATTATACAACCCCAATTCCAGAAAATTGAGACGTTCCATGAAATGCCATAAAATCAAGAATATGTTATCTGTTCAAACTCTTTAACCTATATTTAATTGACTAAAGTACAAAGAAAAAATGTCCATTGTTTTCAGAGGCCAACTTTTAATTTTATTTTGTAAATATAACCATGATTGTCATGGCTGCAACACACTCCCAAAAAGTTGGGACAGAGGCATGTTTAACACTGTGCCATATCAACATTCCTTTTAATTACAATGTTTACTAATACTTCATGTTTTGCAAGCAAAATCGTTGTCTAATCTGGCTTGATAAGAAACTTCAGTCTGTGTCTGCGAACCACGCTGTTGTAGCACATGCAGAATGAGACCTGGCAGTGTCTTGATCTAATTACCATAGACTTCCCATGAAAGAGGTCATCTCGATGGCTCCATTTCAATGCTACCTTCGCACATATTCCAGTCACAAATGCTGTTTGCTCTGCTGCAGCCCCATACCATGATAGTCATTTGCGTTTGCATCTGGCGCTGATGAAAGTCTGGATGGTCCCTTTGGTTTTTGGTACTGAGAACTCGACATCCATTTTTCCCAGAAACAAGCTGAAACGTGGACTCGTCTGACCACAGCACACATTTCCATCGTCTTTTTGACTATCTGAACTCTGGCCCAGAGAACCCTAGGGCATCACTGCATAGAATAATGTACAGCTTTCTGCTAGAGTAACAGAAATTCAGTTGCATTTATTGATGCAGCTGCAGAATGTGTAAAGTGACATCAGTTTTCTGAAGTACTCCTGAGCCCATGTGGCTATATTTAACATTTTAGCATAATGGTTTCTTATGCAATGCCATCTGAGGGCTCAAAGGTCATGCAGATTCACTTGAGGTGTCTTGCCTTGCCCTACACAAACTGACATTTCTCTGGATTCCCTGAATCTTTTTACAATATTATGTATGGTAGTTGGTGAAAGACTTAAAATCTTTGTGATTTTCTATTAAGAAATGTGATTTTGAATTTGTTTTCACACGTTTGCCAACTTTGATGCAAAGACTAAAATGCTACTTTTATACCAAACATGATATCCTCACCTATTTCCATTTCACATGCTTACTGTGAACTGCTTCAAAACAGTTTAACTTGGATATTCTATAACCTTTTTACTTTTATTTTGCCTCTGTCCCAATTTTTTTGGAGTGTGCTGCAGCCATGGAAATCAAAATTTGGTTATATTTACAAAATAAAATTAAAAGCTGGCCACTGAAAACATTGGAAATTATTTCTTTGTACTTTAGTCAATTAAATAAAGGTTAAAGAGAGTTATCAGATAACATATTCTTGATTTTATGGCATTTTATGAAACGTCCCAACTTTTCTGGAATTGGGGTTCTAGCTTTCTGTCATTGCAATTCAAAATTCCACTAGGACATTCCGTGTGCAGAAAACACTCGGACTTTTCCCAATGGGACAGCTGTAGAAGCCAATTTATAAATATTTAAAGGAAGAATACGTTTCGACACCCCCAGGTCAGTGCAAATATGAGTTTCCAGATTTAATTTTAATGAGGATGGTCCATCACAGCAACAAAAACTTCAGGATTTGATTAGCAGCTTTCGCCGCAACACATAGGCATTCATGGGCCCGTGAGGAGTCCAATTGTGTTTAAGGAGATCAGATTCACTGTTATTACCACTTGATTTCAAGCCAGCCTGGCTCTTTCCACAGCCTCAAAATGAATTTGAGGTATTCCTATCCATCTGCAGTCTACTACGCTGTCTTTTGTGCCTTTTCAGAGGATTGCGCCCACTCTGAAGTCTGCCTGCCTGTCTCATTGTGAATGAATTGTGTCCTTGCAGCAAACTTTTTATGAGCAGCTCTTGTGCTTTACTTCCCTCCCTGCCACTGGCCTCCCCGTCCCACTTCTGCTGCTGTCTTGCCCATGAGTCTCCATTCCTGCTGGGGGATTGATGTTATATTAATAGCACCATGCAGGGTCATTTTAATAAATATCATAAATGTACTCAAATGCACCCCTGTTTATTGGGGAAAAAACAGTCATTCTTCCTGTGCTCATTTAGTCTTTATTATTAATAATTTGTTATGCATTATGCTTAATGTGCAGTAGTGCCAGATATGTGTTTGCCAGATCTATTTTAAACTTTATTGAAACTGTTGAGATTTAGTTTCTTTTTATATTTGCATTGCATTGATTTAGTATGCAGTGTCTGTATAACACCCCGTCTACACCACGAGTGAGCGAAGCAACAGCTTCTTTGATTATAATGAGTGTTGCGAACAGTGAGCTCATGCTGAACTGTGCCTTCAGACAGGCATGTGAAACTGCACACACTGCATGCCTGTATTATAGACAATGATCGTAACAGGAGCGTTTTAGTGTACATCATTGTATTATACCAGTATTATGGGTCATTCCATGTCAAATCAATCCCCGGCTCTAATTTTTGATTTTGCTTATATTTTTCTTGAAGAAAGATGAAAATGGGGTCAAAAAGACAATTTTCACCTGAGATTCAGTGTCAAATTACAGGGGGGTAAAAATTACTTTAGAAAGATGACAGCATCATAATGTTATTTCTACATGGAGAATGGTAGGTCTAATAGTAAAATCTCTTGACTTTAGCAATCCTTGTTGCATTATGTGCCAATGGTGGCCATTCAAAAATGTGGAAAACAGCACTTTTCAAGATTTTTCCTCCAAAGTTTGCATGACTGTAACTCAAGAATTATTAAAGATATCTTAATGCCCTTTTAGATATTGGGTCCCAACAAACATTCCTTTTGGCATCTTTGTTTTTAAGGCCCTATATGGTTTGGTTCCAGAGACACTGGAATTTTAAAATGGCTCCAGCAGTAAATTATTAAAATGTACAGTTTCAGTGTTCAAAAACCAAATTTGGGTAAGTTTGCAAATATATGGTACTTCTTTCTTTCTGACAGGACAACTGCATTGAGCATACCTGTCTTGAGCATGGTAACAGCTGTAGACAAAGTGACCAATATTTGGTTTTCAACCACTTAATATGTATAATATTCAACAATCTAGACATGGAGCCTCATTGAGGTCCTCATATCTCTTGGACTGAATGTTGTCTGGCCTTTTCAAAAGAAAAGTTTATTAACAACTAGAAAATCATATTGCAATATCTTTAATAGTTCTTGAGTTACAGGCATGCAAACTTTACGGCACTCAGACTCACTCAGGTGTTCAATCCTGTTGTCTTGACAGAAGGAAATGAGGTACATCTCTAGTGTCAACATTATTTGTTCTTCAGACATTCCTCTTTAAAAGAAAAGTAGTACAGTATCATATTTTTGCAAACTGACCCACATTTGCTTTTTGACCGCTGAAAATGTGTACATTTTAACAATTTACTCCTGGAGCCGTATTGAAATTCCAATATCTCTGGAACCGAATCTCACAGGGCATTAAAAATAAAGATTCCAAAAGGGAAGTTTATTGAAACCCAGTATCTAAAAGGTCATTAAGATATCTTTAATGCTTCTTGAGTTAGAGACATGCAAACTTTGGAGAAAAAAACTTTAAAAGTGCTCTTTCCCTATTTTTGAATGGCCACCATTGGCACATAATGCAACAAAGATTGCTAAAGTCAACAGATTTTACTAACAGACCTACCAATCTCTGTGTAAAAATAACATTATGATGCTGCCATCTTTCCAAAGTCATTTTTACCCCCCCTGTAATTTGACTCTGAATCTCAGGTGAAAATTGCCATTTTGACCCTCCTCTACAAAATAGTGGATTACTCTGTAAATATTCATCCATGACATATAATATTTTGGCTTCCATCAGTATACATGTTCACCTTTTTTCAGAATAAATATTAGCAAAATCAAAAGTTTGAGGCGGGGACCTCTGGTTGAGCCGACACTGAATAACCTTTATACAGTAGTCAACATTTAAAGTAGACCAAAACCTTTCGTCGAGTTGTCCTAAAACCAAAACAATACCCGTTCTTGTTTTAGGACAATTTTGATGAACTTTTTTGATCCACTTCAGATGTTGACTACTGTATATTCATTATATAAAAACTTTTTAAATAACTGAAATAAATACATTGCATTAGTGTTCATTCTGTGACACCTAAAATTTAACTTGGCAAAATTCCAGCTTTGCTGGAACATTCCAGATTTTTCTATAGCAATTTGAGTCTTTCAGCATATTTTTCAAACTGTCAACTCCCAAGTGACCCAAATGACCAACAGCTTGTGAACACAGGCTTGTGAATGTTTACTTGCGTCACTTTGTAGCTATACATTATAGTAAACATACGTTAATTCTCTGTACTACTGTATCGATTACTAAAGTATCCGTAATGCGATTGTTCCCTTTACATCATTTATGTCTTGTAGCTGGAGAGCTGGAGTAGTCTGATCGCTCAGTGTGCTCTCTAATGCTCAATCATCTGGCTAATTCCCAACGTATCAACCACGGTTCCAACACTCGAGGAAGCGAACACCATTATTCCTGAGGTTTATGAGGCACCGCAGCATTAAAAGCCTCATCTAATGGTCTTCCTTTCGAAACCAATCTCCATTGTGCCGCTTCCATATACTCTCAAATCGACTTAGGCCCATTTGAGGGCATCCTTCATATTTATCATTTATCTTCATTGAAGTCACTTTGGCTCTGTGTTGGAGATTTATTGACTTCTATAAATGCATGTCACTCGCAAACTGCAAATTATTCTGATGTTTCTGCCAAGTAAAATGCAAGTGAGTTTTGAGGCTGGTGAGATTCTGCTGTTGATTTCAATATGCATTGAAGAGAGTTAGGGCATTGCTACGTGTTTTTGTGTCTGCCAATCATAATGCAACCTTGAAGTGTACAGTTGTGAGTGAGAAAATGGCATGTTGGTGTGCATTCACCTAGTATGCACCATTTAAGACAAGGATTTGAAAAAGAAAATGCTAGAAGGCACAGTATGTAAAAAGTGCTGTACCAAGGGCTTCTTTGCAGATGTTCCAGAGAAGAAACTGCAGTGAATTGACAGACATATCTTGCATTATGTATTAGAAAATTACGATTTCTCTTGCCGTATTTTGTCCTGGCTTCTTGCCTAGGTGTTCAGCCAAGATTAGAGTATATCACATTGACTTCATGACTTTTAATTGATCGCAGCTCACCAGGGGCTTTTACTAAGTGATGACAAGGAATCATTTAAATCTATTGGACCTGAAGCGTGAAAGTCGGAAGTTTAATTTGACATCATATATCGACATTATTAGCATTGTTATTGTTTTAGCTGTCTGGATGTGGAAATTCTTATCGCATTTGTTCTGCGTCCTCAGAGCAGCTGCGAAGTGATGCAATCAGCCGTATTTACTTGCAGATATGCAGTGGCACTTTTGCTTCAGAGCGAAGATCAATAAAAGTGTCAGCACATCAAGACTTGAAGCCATCTCATAAAATTTCCATGGCCGGCAGCCCGAGCCGAGGTTTGTTTCTTTGTGTCACTGTTGACAGTGCGGGATATTGCGATCGTACTAGGGCTACTTTAGCTTTGCCAGTCAGTTCAATCAAATCTAGTTTTCTGAAAATGTCATAAGGGCTACTCCTTCAGTATACCAATGGGCTCTCCTCCCTATACAATTTGCCAAATGATGTTGACATTTATTGAAGTGCCTCAGGCAAGGCTATGCTATCAAAAAGTTTGGCAGGGAGACATTCTCTTGAGGCTTACAGGTTCATAGGCGCTGTCAAGTTTTAATTTTTTTCCTGAGGTTACATTGTAGGACACTTTAAAAATGTGTCCTTCAGGAGCTCAGGTCACGAAAACACATCTTACTGGCAATAAATCATTTTGCACTTTACAAAACGTGTTTTTTTTTTTTTTTTTACATTTATTTATCCGTTTTGGCATCTCTATCATTTCTAGTACACTTTATGCTTTTCTGGCATCCTCTCCTTTATAAAATGGTACATTTAAAAGGACATATTTGTTATTATCTTCTGTGGGATGGATATACTGTATGAAGAAAAATTAACAAATTTACAAAGATTATAAAGATTTGCAAGGATCATGGTTGTTTAACATTAAAGTTGTTAAAGTTAACAATCTAAAATCATAAAAAAGTTGTTCTTTAATATTAAATAAAGTAAAATAAAATGACTAAAATAAATAAATAAAATGTTGACTGAAATAAGTATATAAGTAAATAAATAAATAAACTTAAGTTTCAGCTTTTTGTTAGGAAACTTCTAAATTTGGTTTAACCTAATGTAATGAACTAAAACTGAAATAAAGAAGATAATTAAAAACTACATAAGATGAAAATAAAACAATGACTAAAACTAAAATGTATTAATAAATAACTATTAATATTAGGGCAGTCTCGTGATTTTCACATACAAAATAAAAGTTTGAGTTTGCCTAATATATGTGTGTACACTGTGTCTAATTTTTATGTATATATAAATGATATATATGATATATGATATATATTTTAATTATATATTTAAGAAAAAATGTTATTTATGTACAAAATATTTGTATTTATATATAACATAAATTCTATAAAAATTATAATAAATACATATACTTGTAAATATTTCTTAGTACACACACATATATTAGGCAAACTCAAACTTTTATTTTGTATGCGATTAATCATGATTAACCTTTTGACAGCCCTGATTAATATTAATATTAATAAATATGTAAGTTTTCTGTCACACTTTATTTTAAGGTCCAATTTTCACTATTAACAAACCATTACGACTTTTGCCTCTGTAAACTTCTAACTTTCTGCTTGGTAATAGTTAGGAGGTAGTTGTTAAGTTTAGGTATAGGATTATAGAGTAGGATTAGGGATGTACTAATAAACAGGGGGATTAGTATAAGTACTAATAAACAGCCAAAATGCTAGCAATATGCATGCTAATAAGCAACTAGTTAACAGTGTGAACTGGTCCCTATAGTAAAGTGTTACCAAATATTCATTTAAATGAAGAATAGTTTTGGTGTGTTGTAATAAAATGCTAAAAGTAATATTTCCAGTACTTTTTTATTGGCAACATTTTGGTTATTTGGCTGTTAAAGTTTTTTTTCTGCAGTCAAATGCTTTTACTGTCAACTCGCTTCTGATTCTTAAATCAATACGAGTCTGACATTTCCAAAAGATTCGGTGAGTTCAAGAATCACTTAGATTGTTAAATTTGTGAACAAATGGTTCAACTGATTCTTTTAAAAAGATCATTTGACAGGGGTTATGAATCTCAAATGGACAAAAGTCTTAAAATCTGCTTATGTTTATCATGATTGTCATAGGAAAATCCTCCTCTTGCTACTACATGCTTGTTCTCGCATTCTCATATGTGTCAGTCTCTATATATTTTGTCTCTCCCTCCCCACTCTGCTTGGATTTCCCACTGTTTGTGTGGATTATTCTCCCAGCAGGCCAGTGGCTGGTGGTGGCGATGCACGAGGTTCTCTGTCCAGGGACTCATCTTTAATATTTCAGCAGCATGTAAAATCAGGGAGTCTTGCTTCCTCTTGATTTGCCCTGTGAGGGCCGGAGTGGAAACCAGGTCACACAGCACTCAAAGGACACTGAAGGACATGCAGGAGATGAGAATGCCATTAGCCCTGCGCCTGTGACTGTATCTGGAGACATCGTAGAGACACGCGTCACAGACAGGAAATGTGAAATCTGTCTCTGCACTGCTATTGTGCTCGGCCTTTGTGACTGTGACCGATTCTTCTTATCGTCATTATCTGCTAAGTCTGAAATAATAAAAGATAAATAAGTAGAGGAATGGTATTTTTAGACCTCCAGTTCTCGACTGTGTGTTTGGACACACAAGTCAGATTGTATGAATGTCATTGCATTGAAACAAAATGGCCAAGTGGCATCTGCATACAAATGATGCTAGAGATTTTCCCAGAAATGTTATGGCATTTTTGAATGGACTGAACTGATTTAGCGCTGGAACCCTACTGTAATTTTCAGAAAGGCCAAGGATCAGCGATCTCAACGTAAAACTGATCGTGCGGACCAAAACATAAGCCATAAAGAAACTTGGAGGGATGGTAGTACTCACACTGCCGACAATGTCACCAAGTCTCGCCCCAGTCGGCCTGATGGGGGCGCTACAGTGATCAAAAGTATGAAATCGCTCATAACTGCTAAACTGTCAGTCGCAGGCTCAAGTGTCCTTTTTGGGCATTTTGGATTTTTTGAAAAACCTACTTTTGCAAACTAGTCATAGGTTTTTCGCCCAATCGGAACCAAACCAGTGCAGAAAGATTCTCTGGAGAGTGAAAATCATCAAAATTATCAAAAAAAAACTGGGGTGGGCCTGTTTGACTCACAGCCCCAAAGGTCTGTGAGAAATTTGAAAGAATTCGGTCACTGGGGAGCATTGTCTAATTTTTCAAGGACGTAAACGACTGTACATTGCAGAGTTTATCGCACATACATGCAATATTCGTATCATATGATAGATCTCCTCATTCTGGACAACTTTGCCTCTAAAACCACTGCTGACAATCAAATCGTTTGTTAAATGATTGAGAAGACGCAAAAAACCTACTTTTGCGAACTAGTCATAGGTTTTTCGCCCGATCGGAACCAAACCAGTCCAGAAAGATTCTCAGGAGAGTGAAAATCAATAATTATTAAAAAAAAAAAAAAAAGGCTTTTCGACTCACCATCGCAAAGGGACGACAAAATCAGAACATTTATGTAATAGCTCAATCTGAGGTCGCAGGACAAAAATTGCAGAGCTTGGCTACTTGGTGGCGCTATAAGTGAGAAAAAACATAAAAATGGCTATACCTATGCAACTATTTGTCCTATCAACATGAAAGTTGCTGAGCATGGTCTTGGTCCACAATGTCACAAGTGTCTATAAGGATATTTGCATATCTCAAAAAAAAATTGGCCACCATTGGCCAATGAAATTTGAGCACTTATTAGACAAGGTAACGGAGGCCGAACGAAACGAAACTGGGGTGGGCTTGTTTGACTCACAACCCCAAAGGTTTGTGAGAAATTTGAAAGAAATCGGTCACTGGGGAGCGTTATCTCATTTTTTTTTAAGGGCATAACTGACTGTACATTACAGAGTTTATCGCACATACATGTGATATTCATATCATATGATAGAACTCCTCATTCTGGACAACTTTGCCTCTAGAACCACTGCTGTCAATCAAATCGTTTGTTAAATGATTGAGAAGACGCAAAAAACCTTCTTTTGTGAAATAGTCCTAGGTTTTTCGCTCAATCTGGAAAAAGAACACTGAAATACAATTCTCTGCACTCTCTAGGCCAATAATTATCAAAAAAATGTTAAGATTTATCCTTTGGGAAGCTATAACGGGGTTGTTTAGAAAAGGGGTCTGTCCAAATTTACCCAAAATCCTATAAATCCTAAAGGAAACCTCAAAACTTCACAAAACCTGGTGAACACTTGCGACAGGTGATTCTAAACAAGAATGCAACGTTTTAAGGAGATCGGACCACAGCTGGTGCTGTAACTGTCATAAATGTTAAAACGCATCATATTTCTATGGTAAATTACCAGGATTTGCCAACAATGCTTTTTAAATCATTGATTTAGGTGGTTACAGGCTTGCGACATTATCTATTTTCATATGTGCTTAAATGCCTTAAAGCGCTTGAACCCCGGTAATCGCTGCTTGCAGCACACACACACACACACAAACATATATAACATCACTAATGTAGTTCATCACATTAACAGCCAGCATGATCCACCAGGCTTTTGAGCGTGCAAATACAGTAAATGGCACATAATAATAACTTCAAAATGACTTTTAGATCCTCTGTTAGTCACACATCTATTCATTGTATGAATCCACAGGGTTCAACTTGAACTTTGAAGATGAAACTGCACATACAGTACTGTGCAAAAGTCTTAGGCCACTAGTATTTTCATCAGCTAAAAAA
>JAHKKF010525328.1:16316-27298 GCA_019740295.1 Labeo calbasu | reverse complement strand
TGATAAAACTGCACATTTTATAGTGGCCTTTTATTGTGGCCAGCCTAAGGCACACCTGTGCAATAATCATGCTGTCTAATCAGCATCTTGATATGCCAGGTGGATGAATTATCTCGGCAAAGGAGAAGTGCGCACTAACACAGATTTAGACAGATTTGTGAACAATATTTGAGAGAAATAGGCCTTTTGTGCGCACAAAAAAAGTCTTAGATCTTTGAGTTCAGCTCATGAAAAATGGGGGCAAAAACAAAAGTTTATAATTTTGGTCAGTGTATATTTTTAAAATCTTATGCTCACAAAGAAAAAAACAGTAATATTGTGAAATATTATTACTATTTAAAATAACTGTTTTCTATTTGAATATCTTTAAAGATGTAATTAATTTATGATGTCAAAGATGAATTTTCAGCATCATTACTCCAGTCTTAAGTGTCACATGATCCTGCTGACTTGATTCTCAAGAAACATTTCTTCTTATTACCAGTGTTTAAAAAAAGTTGTGCTGCTTAATACTTTTGCTTTAACATTTTATTATTTTTATATTTTATACTGTATATAAATGTAAAGATACCCCCAGCCCCAGGTTTGGCGTTTTTTTCTTTTCTTTTCTTTTCTTTTCTTTTCTTTTCTTTTCTTTTCTTTTCTTTTCTTTTCTTTTCTTTTCTTTTCTTTTTTTTCTTTTCTGGCATGTGCACAGAAAACACTGCTGCACAAATGAGAAATCAAAGCATTTCTCACACCGGTGTGAATCTGTTTCTTCATGTAGTTGGTTTTTTATCACATTTCTGCTGCATCTGTGTATCACAGAGGGGCTCTTTGAAACGCTGTGCACATATACTTCAAAGACTGACAGTTCCTTTGCATTAAGGTCTCTTTAGCTGTGCCATTAACCAGATAATCAGTCTGAAATGAGTTCACCGTGCAGACGACGGGCCTTTGGAAATATTGCTATTTAAATTTAAATTGCATTTTTAATATATTCCATTTCAGACATCTCACATTTGCTTTATCTTATTTCCATAATGTTTTTTCCCCATCTATATTTCCTGTGAGTGTACGCATGTTTTTTTAAAGGTGATCATTTTAGTTAGGCTGTGTGCTATCAACCCATATGGAACTGAGGTACAGAAAACAGTCTGGATGAGCCTGGATATCAAGACAAACTACACAAAAACACATTAAACCCAGCATCCTCTATACTGTAAAACTGCTACAGTAAAACCTGTTATTGGTTAAAGTAGTACAAAAATGTACAGATAATGCATTTGACTCGTTGTCGTCCAAGATGTTCATGCCTTTCTTTCTTTAGTCATAAAGAAATTGTTTTGAGGAAAACATTTCATTTTCTCCATACAGTGGACTTTAATGGTGCCCGTGAGTTTGAACGTCCAAAATGCAGATTAAATGCAGGAAGAAGGTTTATCTATAGCAAAACGATCAGACATTTTCTAAAAAACAAACAAAAGAAAAACAAATACAGTTAAGTCAGTACAGTTAGAGTATGTCGAAAAACTCCCATCTCATTTTCTCCTCCAACTTCAAAATCGTCCTACATCGCTGCAAAGAAAACACCCTTTACAAAACAAGGTAAAACAGTGATCTAGGATGATTTTGAAGTTGGAGGAGAAATTGAGATGGGAATTTTTCGACCAACCCTAACTGTATTGACCTGGATTACACAGAGTATGCATGCGCATGGCAGAGCTAGACAGGATGAGCATTTGAGGTTAAAAAGTATATCTTTTTTTTTTTCTTGTTTTAGAAAATGACAAGTGCTGGGGGTAACACATTACAAGTAACGCAAGTTATGTAATACTATTACCTTTTCCAAGTAACTAGTAAAGTAACGCATTACTTTTTAATTGATAAGAAAATATCTGAGATTTTTTTTTTAAATAAGTAACGCCAGTTACTTTTCATCCATTTATTGATTAAAACTCTCCTGTCCCCAAGTTGAGAGAAGTTGGGAGTAAGATGGTACTTCACTTCTAGAATAAATGTGAACATGCATTAATTCATCTCACTCACAAAAAACAGATTCAGTATTCCTCAAAATGAATGAAAACAGTGATATTCAACTCAGAATATGACGCAAACCTGCAATAATTAAATATGTTAAATAATACAAATATGCATTTAATCCCATTTTATTAACCGATGTCTTTGCTGCCAACCTTCGATGATTCAATTCAACCGTACTAATAAACAAAAATTACTCAAGATAATCTAACATTTGTTTTCCTATTTTATTGCTGAAGAGTTGACATTTTTTTTTCTTCTGCAGTCTACTGTACAGACATGAATTTACTTTTCTTAAAGCCTGAGGCTTTTTGCGTAAAAAGGCTTTTACGTTTGCCAAAAATATAACTTTTTATATTAAAAACAAACGAGCAAGCCCTGCCCAGATTTAAAAAGTAACGCAAAAGTAAAGTAACGCATTACTTTCCATAAAAAGTAACTAAGTAACGTAATTAGTTACTTTTTTTAGGGAGTAAGTCAATATTGTAATGTATTACTTTTAAAAGTAACTTTCCCCAACACTGAAAATGACTGATCGTTTCGCTAGATAWGACCCTTATTTCTCGGCTGAGATTGTTTAGAGCCTTTTGAAGCTGCATTTAAACTGCATTTTGTAAGTTCAAACTCACAGGCACCATAGAAGTCCACTATATGTAGATAATTCCTGATAATTCCTGTTTTCCTCAAAAATCATAATTTCTTAACGACTGAAGAAAGAAAGACACAAACATCTTGGATGACAACGGGGTGAGTACATTATCTGTAATTTTTTGTTCTGGAAGTGAACTTCTCCTTTAACATTAAGTAAAGGAGTAAGTAAATCTGTAATAGATTTAACCTTACAGTAAAATGCTGATAAATATACTGTTTTCAAAAATGAAAATTGTGCTCTTTACAGCGAAAACTGTAAACTGACATTTCAAAAAATCCCTGTTTGACTCCTCAGAATTTGATGGTATTGTGTAAATATCAGTTATGTAGGGTTTATGTTACATATTACATTTTTCAGCAGAAATAGAATGTTGGATTAACCAGTTTTAAATGCACTTTTATTGATTGATTGATTGAATTGAAAACTACAGTCGAAAACTGTAATATTGTTTTAGCTGTTTTGTAAATGTTTATATTTTCACAGAATTTTTCTGGCAACCACAACTGTCTTTTCCCTTTTATAGTCCCCCCCCACCACCACCACCACCCCCACCCCCTCACTGCTGTTAAGAAATGAGATATTGAGAAAGAGATTGCAGTTGTGATTTCTTCCTTATGGGATGTACAGATAAAGAAAACAACAGAAAAAAAACTGAGTTTGTTCTGTCTCAAAGAACAGGCTAGTTCAGGATCACCACTGAGAAATAGTATTAAGTCTTGAATCAAAGAACTCGTTTGAACAGACATCAGCTTTGGCCCACTTCCCCACAGTGAGGATTTCTGTCTTTACATCTCAACGTGTGTTCTTTTGTCTTCACTGATCTTCTGTCTCGTAACATTTCACCAAAAAATGACCAAAGGGCTTTTTTGTGGTTTGGAAACACACTTTCAGTTTACTCTTAATACAGAGAAAGTTGATGCTGTGTTGTATTTTGAGATCAACAGCATCAGTTTTTGGGATATTTTCAGGATATTTGGTTCAAGAAGGATGAAGGACATCAAAGTGCTTTGGTGTTTGTGCTGAAAACAGTCAAATGCCTCACGTTACAGTAAACGTTCAGATCTCGGACTGATTCAAAATCACACAGTGGAAATTGTGAATGAAGAATAAATCCAGGAAGTTTAATCTCAGAGGTAATACTTGATTTTTCCAGTATAGAAAGAAAGAAATTCATAATATCATCGTAGTATTCTGTTCACCTACAGTTCCCTCCGCTAATATTGTCACCCTTGGTAAATATGAGCAAAAGTGGCTTTGAAAATAAATCTGCATTGTTCATCCTGTTGATCTTTCATTAAAAAAATAGAGAAAATCCTAACCTATCACTGAAGTAAAACAATGGAAAGTGGGGGAAAATCTAATTTTGAAATAGTTGCTTTTCTCCAGTTCACAGAGACAGAGTTTTGTCCTATAATGAGTTTGAAGAACATCTGACAATAGAGTAGAGAACATTCCTTCATTCAGAATCTCTCCAGATCCTTCAGATTTCCAGCATGTTGGTGCTTCTTCTCTTCAGTTCATCCCACTCATTTTCTATAGGGTTCAGGTCAGGGAACTAGGATGGCCATGGCAGAAGCTTCATTTTGTGCTCATTGAAACATTTTGATGTTTGTTTTGGATCATTGTCCAGAAGGAAGATTCAACCACGGCCCATTATATGATTTCTAACAGAGGCAGTCAGGTTTTTTATCTGTTGGTATTTGATAGAATCCATGATGCCATGTACCTGAACAAGAGGTCCAGGACCTCCGGCAGAAAAATTGGCTCACAACATTTAAGATTCAGGACTATATTTAACTGTGGGCATGGGGTACTTTTTATCCCTGTTTGCACCAAACCCATCTGTTGGGTTTGTGGCCAAAAAGCTTTTTTTTTTTAAAGTTTCATCTGACCATAGAAGCCAGTCCCATTTGAAGTTCCAGTCGGGTCTGACAACTGAATATGCTGGAGCTGGTATTTGGAAGAGCGAGGAAGATTTTTCTTGAAAACCCTCCAGAACAACAATTTGGCCTTTGTGTTCCTCACATTTATAATCATGTGGAACAGGAAGTCATGGTTGGACAATTTCATGCGTCTGGTCACCCTGGTGTGAGAAAATAAGTGAGAAAGAGAGAAAAAAGAATGGGAATATACTTCAGAGGTATTTTACTCCTAAGAATTTCTAGGGGTGCCAATAAATTTGGAAAATGCATTGGAAAAAAAAAACATCTTTATTTCATAATGTGAGTTTTGCACCTGACAAGAGATCAGACACCATTCCTTCAACCAGAATCTCTCCAGATCATTCAGATTCCCAGCTCTTCTCTTCAGTTCACCCCACTCATTATCTATAGGGTTCAGGTCAGGGAAGTTTTGTGCTCATTAACACATTTTGATGTTTGTTTTGGATCATTGTCCAGAAGGAAGATTCAACCACGGCCCATTATATAATTTCTAACAGAGGCAGTCAGGTTTTTTATCTGTTGGTATTTGATAGAATCCATGATGCCATGTATCTGAACAAGATGTCCAGGACCTCCGGCAGAAAAATATGCCCACAACATTAAAGATCCAAGATCTGGTGGGTTTGCTGCCAAAAAACTCTTTTTTTTTTTCATCTGACCATAGAAGCCAGTCCCATTTGAAGATCCAGTTGTGTCTGACAACCGAATATGCTGGAGTTTGTTTTTGGATTAATGAGCAGGATTTTTCTTGAATCCTCCCGAACAACAATTTGGCCTTTATGTTCCTCATTTATAATCCTGTGGAACAAGAAGTCATGGCTGGACAATTTCTTGCTCCTAGTCACCCTGGTGGGTGAAAAGAGAGAGAGAGAGAAAAAAAAAGGAATATACTTCAGAGATATTTTACTCATAAGAATTTCTAGGGCGCCAATAATTTTGGCAAACATGCTTCGGAGAAAAACATTTATTTCATAATGTGACTTTGACCCCACTTTCAATTGTTTCACTTCAACGACAGGTTAGAATTTGTGAATTTTTTGAATAAAAGATCAAAAAGTAAGTTGTGAGTAAGTTGTGCCACGGAGCTCTCGCTTCCACACGGCTATATTGAATATAATTTGTTTCCCTTGTAACTCGCAACTAACACATTTCAGTTTGTAAAATGTTATTTGTTGTTTATTTTGATTATTCGTTATTTGTAAATAATCTTTTGTTCATTTTTGCCTTTTTTGTGCATGAATTTTGTTTTCTCCTGGTTTTGGTTAGTTAGGGAGTCAGGGAAGGCTGCCCCTGTATTTCTTTTGAGAATTTTGTTTTAATAGGTAATTTAGTTCTAAATCCTTAGCTAGTTTTCCTTTTGTTTGTTTTTTTGGCCTTGATCCCCTTCTGAAGAGATATGCTTCCAATTCTTTGATTTCCAACAATGAACTTTTTGTGAAACGTGTGAAAATTCTCCATTTCGTGGTCTTTGTGAGCTAGGACAGGAGAAGGGGTGTTGTCGTTTGCAAAATTCCTTTTTTTTATTTTCCTTGTCACCGCCCTTTTCAACCTAGACTGGCGAGGTTGTGACAGGTAAATGATTAGTTGAGGACACTGTATATGATGTTTAGTGTACGTTTATTTATTGGGCACATACTTTTATCTAATTCAACCTATGCGTATTTTATCTGTTTGTGTACCTGGAAATGAAACCTAAAACCTTGGCATTTTATTAACGTCATACTCCACCAGAAACATAAGTTGACTAAAATACAGGATTTTAAGAAATGACTGTTAATTCCTGGCAATATTTTAGCATTTATAATTGTAATCTCTGTTCAAATAAGCAGCGTTTTCAGCTCCAGTAGTTTGTGAGATCAGCTAGAGTCAATGTTTTCACTCATGGCTTGTGTCACACAATGAAAACCACACATGCATGTTTGCTCTCTAATTAATCACTCCTGCCACCAAGCTGTGGCTTCCTGTTTACTCACAAGCTTTATTTATCAAGATAGATAGCTGATGAACGAAAAAAAAAAACACTAGCATTTTGTATTTGCATGCAGCATTAAGTTTCTGTCAAATTTATATGTAAATGAATATTTGCACATTTACAAGCAATTCATCATAATTGATTTTTTCTGTCAGGGTGATTTGGAGTCATTTCAACGTGGGCTTCACAGAAGCAAAAGAGCGTGGCGGAGAAGCCGACTGAAACAAATACTCAGAGCTGAGAAAAACGAAACACATCGCCTGGGAGAACAGCACATAAACTGGTTATGAATGAAATCATAAAGGAATATACCACTGTGGTTCACAATGCTTAATTCTTATATTGTGTTTCTGTCATTTTGACCTGGAGAAGATTTTCTTTGTCTTGAAATTGCTAGTTATTATTATTATTATTGTTATTAATATTATTTTGTATCACACTGGACTAAAACTTACTGACTTTGCTCACACAGGGTAACAACGTCCCTAAGAAAAATGGATAATTTCTCTACTTTTCCCCACCTTCTGACACTGTGGTGTTTCCAGTAAAAAAAAAATATGCTACATTATCACCAAATCTTGGATTCAGTCTTTTTAGTGTCTAGTGCACCAAATCAGCCATGATTTTCAGTTGTACCCATCTAACTAACTAACTAACTAACTAAATAAAATTGCATGATGTTCCCGAACTCATTAGATCCCAGTATGTAGCTCAGAGATTCAAACTCTGTTTCTTTAAAAAGAAAAAAAAAACATTAAAAGATTGTTCACCTGATTACGTATTAGGCCGAGAATAGAAGCAGCCTCCAGCTCTTGTATAATGAAAGGTCAGGAAGGAAAGCATGTGGAAATGTTCCTGTCCTGTGGCTGTTTTACTTTCACCTTTTAAGGTTTTGGAGTCAGACTTTTCCACAGGACCTGCTGCTGCTGCAAACGGTCAAGTCTTATTGACTGTAACTTATTATAAATTTAGAGCAGAAAAAAATACTCACAGCAGATTGGATTTAATAACGGCCTGGAGGCTTTGTTAAAAATACAGAGACTAATAATGCTTTATTAGTTACAGTTTCCATAAACCACATTTATTCCACAGCTTTGTTGATGATATAAGCTTATTCTGAACTACAAAGGAAAATGTCTTATATCATAGATAAAAAAAAAAAAACAAACAAAAAAAACAAACAAAAAAAAAACAAATATAAAAAAGCTACTGAATACAAAAAATGGAGGCCAAAAGTGCATATCAGTGTGTATCAGGGTTATTATAGTACAAAAACTAAATTAAAAATAAATGTTAACTAAAATAAAAATAAAATATGAAAAACATAAACATTTAATTTCAGCTAGTTTTGATTTCAATTAAAGTTGACATATTAAAATAACCAAAACTTAAAATAAACAGTAAAATGAAAAAGAAATACACATAAAAAAGGTTAAAAATGATAAACCACAAAATTATTAAAACTACTTAAATTTTAAAAAGTATGTATAAAGCATATATTTTCATGCATGATTTCATGCATAAAGTTGCAATAATGGTCTTTTTTTATTTTTTGTTTTATGGCAAGCTTTCACAAAGATGTATGATCCTAAAAAGTTATAATGATTTTTTTTTTTTTTTTTACAGTTGTGAATTTCACATTCAGACATTCAGACGTTTAAAGGGATAGTTCACCCAAAAATGAAAATTAGCCCATTATTTACCCTCCAGGCATACTAGTTGACTATGACTTCTGTCTTTCAAATGAATCCAATTGGAGTTATATAAAAAATTATCCTGGCACTTCCAAGGTCTATCATGGAAATAGGTGGGTGTTTCTCTTCATTCATCTATAATAAAAAGTGTCTCACACAATCAATGCGTTTTTGTAAGAAAAATATCCATGTTTAAAATGTGATGATCAATTTAATCTAGCTTGCGCTCACTGTTGTACATGGAAGACGGATGACGTAATGTGTCGGCGTTGCACATGCGACAAAACGAGGATTTGTAAAGACACAAATTAGAGGATTTTGATATAAACCAAGAGGAGATTGGTTTTCTTTGGTAACGTAAGGAAACTTTGTTGCCTTTGCTTCTGTAAACAAACGTTGGTTTTCACGAGACTCATCGGTGCATGCGCAACGCCAACGTGTTATATCATCCGCCCGGAGTGACTTCCATGTACAACAGTGAACGCAAACTAGATTAAAGTGATTATTACGTTTTAGATATGGATATTTATCTTACAAAAATGCATCGATTCACTACAGGAGACCTTTATTCACCCCCCAGAGCCATGTGAGGCACTTTTTATTATGGATGGGCGATATCTTATCGTTTGCGATATACCGGTAAAAAGATTCCCACGATAAGAATTATAATCTTCCCACGATAATAGCAATACAGTCTACAGTTGCACGTGTGCGATACAGTTTTGCATGTGTATGAACCTGTTTACAAACCTGTTTGATATCAAGATATCATTTATTGTCATGCTTTTAATCCAAATTAACTTCATAACATAGTCGAGTGTTTGAAATAACCTTTTCTGATCAGATGTGGTTTCATATCACAAAATGAGGCAGAAATAATACTAGTATTATAAAAGCTATGTCGAATAGCATTGCATTATAAATATACTTTATCCTTTATAAAAAAAATACCCGAGAATGCTTGAAGAACACAGACAAACCATATATTGTAGCAATCGAATGTTTATTGTCAAGTTTCCTCAGTTCAAATTTACTTAACTACTAAATACTTACATTGAATTGAATCATTTGATACAATGCAGTTATTGTGCACATACATGTGTTTACATTGTACTTAGATTAATTTCTGTAAGTACATTTAGAATTACACTGTTGATCCATCCCTTACACCTTAACCCACTCTTAAACCTACCCATACCACCAAACCTCTCTCTAACCTTGCCCATATCCCACCTCAATAGCAGCAAAAGTGTTTTGCAATACAGTATGACCACATTAAGTACATTGTACTTATTTTTGATGTAAGTACATAGTAGTTAAGGCCACTTAATATTAAGTGGGACCAAAATTTCTATATCTGCATTTTATTCTGCTACAGCGATAACCTGGAGCATCAGTACTATTACTTCTGCTATAAAGCATATGTGGAGTTTTCGCGCAAGGACGCCCTACGGCTTCTAGTATGAATTAAACAGTCATTACGTTGTAGTATGTACTCAGTTACATCTATTTTGGGTAAAAATAGGAAAGATAACACTTTTCTGTAAAGAAACAGGATTCCCTGAATTATTGTCATTGATATCGTTATCGTAATAATACCAGAAATTATTGTGATTACATTTTAAACCCATATTTCCCATCCCTAATGGATGGATGCACTTTATTGGACTTGTTTTGGACTGTTGAAGAGAAACACCCACCTATTTCCATGATAGAGCTTGGAAGTGCCAGGATTATTTTTAGTATAACTCTTGGATTGGTCTGAAAGAAGGAAATCATATACATCTAGGATGCCTTGAGGGTGAATAAATAATGGGCTAATTTTCATTTTCGGGTGAACTATCCCTTTAAGTGTCCAAATACTTTTAGGAATACTTCACACACTTTTAAGTATGAAAATTGTGTCATGTTCTATGCTGTCTGTTCAAGAGCTAGTCAGACTCATTCATGTTACCAAAGTAATAAGAGAGGGAATGAGAGTATGAGAAAGAGCCGAGCTCCCAGCTCAGATATTTTTAGCAGTTTATCATAATGAGTTATAAATGGGTCTCCCTCACTCAACAGGAGCTCAGTGGACCGCTTAAGACGATGAAGCTAGTCCTAATGACAGTAATGAGAGAAAGCCACACACACACCAGACTCCTGTCCTTCCTTTCCAGCCAAAAACATCTCATTCTGCGTCCAGTCTCCCCTCCTCGCCCTTCACGCGTCACTGACCTTTAATCTGTGTCGCATGGAAATGCTTAAACGTCTTCCGGATGCTAATCTGAATTCCCAAAAATGGGCTTCCAGGCTACAGATTTCCCGATAATATTAACAATAACATAAACAGAAAACAAACGAATGAGCTTTAGCAGGGGATCTCATAGCTGAATGAATACACATCTGAAATGTAGCACATCACAAGATCTAGATATAATCCTCTGAGGAACAGGAAGTGTTGCTGTTCTATTGAATGACTCTGTCAAAACACAACAAAATAAAGATGATGATTTGACCAGTCAGAATTGAGTATTCCTGTGGGAATCTATCAAGGGGAAGAAATTATCTTTTTTTATCTTATCATGTGGATTTGGGTTAGGTTTGGAAGCAGTGTATTTTTTTTTCTCATAATTTTGAGAGATACAGTATAAACTCAAAATTAAAACTTGGATAAGTTTTCAGCTTGCAATGCAGTCTTAAAGTTAAATTCTCTATGGAAG
>JAHKKF010525328.1:0-12518 GCA_019740295.1 Labeo calbasu | reverse complement strand
AAGTCAGGTTTGTTTGTATCTTGCAGATCTGACTTTATGACTCGCAACTGTGAGTTTATGTCACACAATTCGAGAAAGTCAAAATTGTGAGTTTATTCTGACTTTATTTTTCATAGTTGTGAGTTAATATAATGCAATTCTGAGGAAAAAAGTCAGAATTGCGAGTTTTTATCTCACAAATCTGACTTTTTGTCACAATTGTGAGTTTATCTCACAATTCTGACTTTATTTTTCACAGTTGTGAGTTTTTATCTCGCAATTCTGACTTTATTTTTCACAGTTGTGAGTTCATATAATGCAATTCTAAGGAAAAAAGTCAGAATTGCGAGTTTTTATCTCACAAATCTGACTTTTTGTCACAATTGTGAGTTTTTATCTCACAGTTCTGACTTTATTTTTCACAGTTGGGAGTTAATATAATGCAGTTCTGAGGAAAAAAGTGTTTAAATCTTGCAATTCTGACTTTATAACTCACTATTGTGAGTTTATATCTCACAATTCTGAAAAAAAAAGACAAAATTGTTTATTTGTATCTTGCACATATGACTTTATGACTCACAATTGTGAGTTAATATCACACAATTCTGAGAAAATCAAAATTGTGAGTTTATATCTTGCAATCTGACGTTTTCTCACAATTGTGAGTTAATATCATGCAATTCAGAGAAAAAAAGTCATTGCGCGCTTTTATCTCGCAAATCTTTTTGTCGCAATTGTGAGTTTATATCTTGCAATTCTGACTTTATTTTTCACAATTGTGTTAATGTCACACAATTCTGAGAAAAAAAAGTCAGGTTTGTTTGTATCTTGCAGATCTGACTTTATGACTCGCAACTGTGAGTTTATGTCACACAATTCGAGAAAGTCAAAATTGTGAGTTTATTCAGACTTTATTTTTCATAGTTGTGAGGTAATATAATGCAATTCTGAGGAAAAAAGTCAGAATTGTGAGTTTTTATCTCACAAATCTGACTTTTTGTCACAATTGTGAGTTTATCTCACACACAGACTTTATTTTTCACAGTTGTGAGTTTTTATCTCGCAATTCTGACTTTATTTTTCACAGTTGGGAGTTAATATAATGCAGTTCTGAGGAAAAAAAGTGTTTATATCTTGCAATTCTGACTTTATAACTCACTATTGTAAGTTTATATCTCACAATTCTGAGAAAAAAAGTCAAAATTGTTTATTTGTATCTTGCAGATATGACTTTATGACTCACAATTGTGAGTTAATATCACACAATTCTGAGAAAATCAAAATTGTGAGTTTATATCTTGCAATCTGATGTTTTCTCGCAATTGTGAGTTAATATCATGCAATTCAGAGAAAAAAAGTCATTGCGAGCTTTTATCTCGCAAATCTTTTTGTCGCAATTGTGAGTTTATATCTCGCAATTCTGACTTTATTTTTCACAATTGTGAGTTAATATCACACAATTCTGAGAAAGTCAAAATTGTGAGTTTATATCTCGCAATTAGAGTCCATATCATAGTTTTTTTTTTTTTTTTTTTTTAGCAAATAATGATTCAAAAGCTAAATATGGCTTCATAAGACTTGGAATATAGGGTAACTTAAAAGGACAGTCCATCTTAAAACTGTGTTATTTCAAATCTGTATGACTTCTGTTCTTTGCAGCACAAAAGAAGATATTTTAAAGAAAGCTGGAGTCCAATCAACATTGGAGCCCACTGACTTGTATTGTATGAAACAAACACAAAACAAAATAAATCATAGATCTTATGTAATATTCTCAAAATATCTTCTTTTGTCTTCTACCAACACAATCTGTTTTTGCAAACTGGTGGGTAATTTAAGAATCTTCATTCTTCATTCGTATTTTCTAAAAATGAGACGTTTTCATACGATTCACATTGTAGAAATTGTCACCTTATAAAACAGTTGTTTTCCCATATCGCAAGACATATAGGTTTACTATGCCATGAGGTTGAATAAATAATATCAGAATTGTCAAAACTATCGTATTATGGTACAATCAATGATGCATACTTTATCAAATATGAGATAAATCAAAATTCTTCACCTCAAGTCAATTCAGTGTTGATTCAATTCAGTTAAATAATTGTGTAATGAATTATGAAAAAGTTAAATTCCGCCATAAACAGAAGAAAATAGTGTTGTTATTCAGCCTGAATCAGTCTGACGTTGATACAACGCAGTTCAATAACAGTGTCGAGACTGCAAAATTTGTCAGTTTTGAAACCAATTTGATTCTGCTATGAAGCAGATCTAATTTAGCTCAATGTTTTCATTTAGTATTGTCAAATCAATAATATTTTTCAATATTTATTATCTTTTAAACCCCAACTAAGCAAGCCAAATCCAGCCCCCTTCTCAGTTCATTTGCATTGCACAGAAAAAACAAAAAACAAAAAACAGCAAGGATTCAGCAAGGTTCATTCTGAGTTCAATGATAGATAGATAGATAGATAGATAGATAGATAGATAGATAGATAGATAGATAGATAGATATCAATGCAATATCAATTGGAACAGTATGAGTAAAATTCAACTTTTAACTTGAACCTTGTTTAGAGAAAAGGAAGAACTGTGCAGCTGTGTGAGAAAATGAGTTCAGTTCATCTGGTGAATTTCCATTTCAGCTGAAGGGATGCAAGAAGTGACCAACAGATGGAGACAGAAGCGCAAGGCGAGTCAGATGGAGAAAGAGAGCCACTCAAAGTGAGGTTATTAAAATTACCAGCATATAAATAAGTGTCAGTAATGGGCTGTGATATTAAAACTACATTTGTCTGAGGATTACTCACAAAGGACAGCAGTACTTAAACTAACTGTGTTATGTCTGCTGAGACAGTGGAGAAAGGCTTTTTCACTCTGACGACACTTCTTCGAGATGAACCCAAGAGTCCAGCGAGCGTGACCTCCGCTCAAGTATCCCGACCTCCACTCGGCATTCACCTCTACACACAGATAGATAAGTGATATCTTTCAAAAAAACAAATACAGACCACCACCACTCACTCAATACAAATCCTCTCTTTGTAATTGTGTGGCGTTGAAAGACTCCTTTACATGTTTGCGGCTCCCAGCATGCTCTCTGTTCACCTGGTGACACCGACAGAAAGAGCGAATTTTCTAGAAGCCGGAGCACAGCGGTGAACTGCGCTAAGTGGCCGGCCTTTGTTGGTTCTTTTAAGCTCACTTTTTCTCTATTGCTTTTCCTTTTTCTTTCCAACCATCCAGGCAGCAGCGACAGGGAATCAATCCTTTAGAGATCCCCAGCAGGTAGAGCTCTCCCTGCCTGTCTCTCTCTCTCTCAGACTCCCTGTTGATCCGCATTCATCAGGCACATCAAAGGGCAGCTCAGGATGCTGCTGTGTCCCCGGTTTGCAGGCCCCTCCTGGTTGATTCTGCCGCCCATCAGGAAACAATCTCCCCTCCGCCGCACAGACTCATCTAATCAATGTCGAGGTTTATGGCTCTCGGAGTTCCTACGGGCTCCTGCGAGGAGCTAAAGGCCTGTGAGGTAGAAAGAGTCTTAAGAGAGAATGACTACAGACTGAGACTCGAGGGAGTGATTCACCGCATCGGATCCCACCCGTGAAAAATCACCAGCTCTTTAGTCTCAGTTGTTTCTTCAAGACAGCAGTGAGATCAAATGGAGAAGCTTCCTGCTTCTTGGATTTTTCTCCTGTCATCCTAATAATGTCACATTTCTCTACTTAGATTTGCCAAGAAAGTCTAATAATTGGAACTCTGATAATTCTCATCCAATTCTTCTTTGGATTTTAGGAGAAACATCTGTGACGATTTTGAACGAAAGTGATTAGTTCATTAGTGTGACGAAAGGATTAGTTCACTTCCAGAATAAAAATTTTCCTAATAATTTACTCACCTCCATGTCATCCAAGATGTTCATCTCTTTCTTTCTTCAGTTGAAAAGAAATTACAGATTTCGCTGAATAAGATCCTCAGCTGGGACTGTGTGGAGTTTTTTAAAGCTGCATTGAAACTGCAATTTGGACCTTCAACTTGTTGGGCACCATTGAAATCCACTATAGGGGAGAGTGGGGTAAGTTGAGCCAGTGGGTAAGTTGACCCACCCCCTGTATTTTGGCAGCTGTACATTTTTACTGTCTTGTGACTATGTATTTTGGAATAACACGTCATTTCTGCCAGACTGTGAAAGGAAAAAAACACATGGAAGGAGTGGACGGCACTCATTTACTTTAAAAACTGTTTTTGGCTTGTCAAAGTAAAATTTCAGCATAACAGATGTAATGGCTGTAAAGGCTTCAAAGTAAATTTATCCAGGTCTAAAAATATTTATGATGCATATAGGTGATTTAGTAACATATACAACCATGCAAATAATTTAACTAAATATTAGCCTGTATTGGTAAGCTAGCTTGTTTTTTACAAAAGGTCATGGGGCACAGTGAGCCAAATGTTGTGGGGTAAGTTGAGCCAGCACTTTAACTTACCCCACCATAAGGCACCGAAGTTAAGTTAAATCTCTGAAGTATAAACTGGTAAATTATTGTGATCTTACGCAACTGGTTTAGTTTATCATATAAATATTATTTGTAGTTTATTTGATAGGGACAGTGTACAAGTGCACCAAATCCTTCTCCGAGAACCAGAAGATGCTTTTCATCACATTATAATCATATATATCTTTCCATCTATAGTTGCTAATGGCCAGGGCTGCGTTTCCCAAAAGCATCGTAAGCTTAAGTTGATTTTAGCTCCATTGGTTTCAATGAGTCTATGCTGTACTTAAGGTTATGATGCTTTTGGGAAATGCAGCCCTGTTCAACATTTCAGCTACCATGCCAACAATCTTTTGACTAAAATGTTTATTAGTTTCAGTGACATTTATTTCTTCATTCTAGTTCAGTTTTTATTAAATTTTACTCAACAAACCCTCTGTTTAGTCTGTTTTTGGGAAGGTAACTTTGGTATTCAACATGTTGTTTCAGAAATGCAAACAATTAAGGGTTGAAAATTAAACCTAATTTGATTGGTTTTATTTTGTTTAAGTTAGCTTTAAGAAAAAAAAAAACAAAAACAAACTACAGCTGTTTGTAAAATTAAATTAGGTTATTAAATTAGTTTTTAAAAGAGGCAAAATTTCACATGGCTTTAAATCAGATTTAGTAAAAAAAGTGAGTCCTGGAATGTTTTCCTCAAAAACCTTAATTTCTTTTCATCTGAAGAAAGAAAGACATGAACATGTTGGATGAAATAGGGGTGAGTAAATTATCGGGAATTTTTTATTTTGGATCTAATAAATCAATCAAATTTTCCTCTGGAAATGCTTTTGTCATAGGAAAACTTCTGGGAAAACACACAGTCTGTTTCTCCTACATAGAAATAACATTCAAATAAGATTGAGAAAGTGGATAAAAACACCAAATAATCTCATACGCCTTAAACTGTACTTAAATTCATCAAAGCCTGAGGTCTTCACATGAGCTTAAACATTTCAACCCTAAGAAAAAAATACAAATTAGATCTTGTATGTCAGTTGTCTCTCCCAAGCAGCAATGAGATTAAATGGGGATCAAATAGAGACTTTTGGCCTAAATCTCCTGAGAAAAGACCTTGTGTAATCTCGCGTCTCAAACTGTGCTCAGATTTGCTCAAGGTCTGCAATCAGTAGTCAGAGATCTCAATATGAACTTACATACTGTATATCCCATTGAACTGTGTGGTTTTAATGGAGACTTTAATATCTAAGCACAAATGATTGGTCGGTCTGTTTTTATATTCTGGTTAGGAATTTAGGAGAAACATGTGATTTGATATTGATCTCTAAATGAATGAAACATCATTAGAAAACATCATTAGGACTTCATCGAATTACATCAAAGGCTTTTTTAATAGGGAAACTTTGGAAAAAAAACAGAAAAAAGTTTCAAGTCTCAAATTGTGTTCAAGTGTCTGACCTTAATATGAACTCAAATATTTTAATCCAGTTCTTCCAAGAGCAAAGGATCTGATTTTATTGCAGACGTTAATACTTAAAACACCAGTGCACTCTTAAAAATAAAGGTGCTTTAAAAGGTTCTTCACATCGAAGAACCATTTTTGGTTCCACAAAGAGCCATTCAGTCAAAGGTTCTATAAAGAACCATTTGTTTCTTACATTTTTATAATCTGAAGAACTTTCTTTTTTATAATCTGAAGAACTCTTCTTCATGGAACCATTTAGGCAAAAAACGTTCTTCTATGAAATCGTGAAGCACCTTTATTTCTCTGAGCTATAAAAGAGCAACATCTAGACAATTTTTCTATGGAAAGGCTTAAAGAAAACTTCAAGAAAAACTAAACTCATAATTCTCAGACAGCAATAAGATTCAACAGAGATCAAGAAGGAATAAGAAAAAGTCTCAAACTGTTCTCAAAGTCTGAAATCAAAAATCTGAATCTCATTATGAACTGAATAGTTCCTCAACAAAACCTTAAGAAAGCAATACAAATTGAATCTTGTATGTCAGTTGTTTCTCCCTGACAGCAGTGAGATTAATCGGGGATCAAATGGAGATTTTCACTTAAGTCTCCTGAGAAAGTCTCAAACTGGGCTCAGATTTGCCAAGACACCAAAGTCTGCCATCATAAATATCAATATGAACTCACATATTTCTCATTCAGTCTCTACAAAAAACAATGTTCCCCTAGAAGGTCTTTTCTCACAGAAAAGCTTAAGGAAAACACAAATAATATCACTTTTCTCAACTGTTTCTCCTAGACAGAATTAAAAAAAAAAAAAGAAATCAAATGGAAACCTTAAATATCCTAAGGAAATAATCCTAAACTGTGCTCAAGTCTGAGATCTTGATAACAGCAAAAGTATAAAATGTATTTTCTATGTCAGTTCTTTCTCTCAGATAGCAATGAGATTAAATAGGATCAAATTGAGACTTTGGACTAATTTTCCTGAGAAAAGATCATCCCAAAGATCTTAGCTGCTCTTCACATTGATTTATACCTCTATTTGTCAAGAAAGCAGTTGTAGGAGAAACATCTGAGACAAAGTTGATAGGCTACTTCAGTGAAAGAAGAATTTAAGTCTCCGAAACTATAAAAGAGCAATCTCTGAGCAATAAAATGTTCCTTTGGGAGGCCAAGAGAGGAAAACAGGTGTGTTGATTGATAGCATGGTGATGAGATGGTAAAGTTAAGTAGGGATGAGGGTTGTGTAAGAGACTAACTTCATGCTGTGGTGATCTGACAGCGTTTGAGAGGGGAGGAGCTCACAGCTCTGTGATCCAGAGACGAGCCGAGACAGAATAAAGCCTGAGAGACAGATTATGCTCAGCTCCAAGACAAATGAGAATAAACATCTGAACTCTATCTGCAGTGGCAAACAAAAGGAATGAAGGGATTAGAGCAGTCAAGCAGTCCTTCTCTCCCTCTTTCTGTCACACACACATTTGTGGCTTCACATTATTCACAGCACTCTAGTTTACCCTCACATCCACACACACACATAAACACAAGTTTTTACCTTTCTCAACTCTTAAAGTGAGTTATATCTGAAAGCACAGAATGTTGCATTTGGTTCCGAAAGTTTTTGGTGTGTGTGTGAGGAAGAAAGAAAGACTGACAGTATCAGGAGCATGTATGCATTAAAGTGTGTTCAAGACATTATTTGTACTTTGGGGACAAATTTGTTCCCAGAATTGAGCTACATTTGACCAAACTTGCATCTAGGGACATCCTCATTTGTGAAAACTAATTTGGGTATGGTAAGATATTTTTGAAGGAAGTGCCTCCTGCTCTCAAAAGCTGCATTTATTTGTTCAAAAATACCATAATATTAAAATACAGCAATATTGTGAAATATTACAAAAATAACTGTCTTCTATTTGAATATATTTTTTATAAAATGTATTCCTGTGATGCAAAGAAAATCTGTGATCATCAGAAATTATTCTATTATGCTGATTTTCTGCTCAATAAATGCTATTGTCAATGTTATTTATTTTTTTTTTTTTTAATTCAAATACATTTTTTATTTATTTAAAATTGGATACTACATCAATGTAATGTATGTTTGCTGAATAAAAATAATAATTTCCTAAAAATCCCTATACTGGCCCTAATTGTAATATAGTGACTAAAAATAATTTTATGTAAAAATGCATTTACATTTTAAAAAGTTTGAAAACTTTGTTGTTGTTGTTTTTGTTGTAAATAGAATGTTCAAAAAAAAAAAAACAGTATTTATTTGAAACTGGATTTTAAAGCAATTCTGTGTGTGTTTGCTGAATAAAAATATGAATTAAATCTTTATAAAAAAACTACTTACCCCAGTTGTAATATAGTAAATAATAATATTTTTTGTGAAGATGCATTTACATTCAAATATTAATTACGTAAATAAATAAAAAAAATAAAAACCCTACTGACCCCAATTGCAATATAGCAAATAATAATACATTTATGTGAAAATGCATTTACATTTAAAAAAAGGTTGCAAACTTTTTTCTTTTTGTGAAAGTTCAAAAGAACAGAATTTATGAAATTGAAATTGGATTTTTCAGTTAAATGTTTTTTCTGAGTAAAAATCTTAATTTCTTAAAAAAAAAATATGTGAAAATGCATGTGTTTAAAAAAGGGTTTTTTGTGTGAATATAAAGTTCGAAAGAACAGAATTTATTTGAAATTTTTTTTTTAATTTATTGTTTTGCTGAAAAAAAATCTTTATTTCCTTTAAATTCCTAAATATTTTTTTAAAAGGCTGCAAACCTTTTTATTTATTTATTTATTTATTTATTTATTTATTGTGTATATAAACTTGAAATAAAAATAGAATTTGTTTGAAATTGGATTTTTCAATTTATGACTTTGTTGAATATATGAAGANTGCTGAAAAAAAATCTTTATTTCCTTTAAATTCCTAAATATTTTTTTAAAAGGCTGCAAACCTTTTTATTTATTTATTTATTTATTTATTTATTTATTTATTTGTTTATTTATTGTGTATATAAACTTGAAATAAAAATAGAATTTGTTTGAAATTGGATTTTTCAATTTATGACTTTGTTGAATATATGAAGAGTTCAGATGCAAAACCAGCTAAATAGGATATATATATATATATATATATATCCTACTGACTCCAATTGTAATATAGTAAATAATAATTTTATGTCAAAATGCATTCATGCTTAAAAATGTCAATGTTCTAGTTACAATCAGTATGCTGGTATAAAGGCAAACCAACAAAGTGATTTTTATTTGTTTATTTATTTATTTTTGCTAAAAGCAGCTTTCAAATGCAAAAACTTAAAAAGATGTACAGTTTGAGGTATCATTCACAAAAAAAGTCTAAAAGCTGCCTCTGGGACAATACCTTTCCAAAAGGTTTCTGTTGTTTACCCCTCAAGGGTGCATAAGTATAATTAAAGGTACATTTTAGCACCTAAATGGTATATATTAGTACCTTTTGAAAGGGTACTGTCCCAATGACAGCTTTTGGACCTTATTTCTGAGAGTGTTCATGTCTGTAGTACAAACTGTGCAGGAATGCGTTTTGGAAAAAAAAAAGCCAATCTCTTAGCAAGCGACACAAAACAAGCAGATGAAGAATTCCTTAAAAGCTTTTAAATTGTCTTCGCACTATACTCTATACCTCTTACCTTCACTCCTCTCTATAGTTTTTCAGCCATATAAGCTGCCAATCTCCAAAAGAGCTGTATTTTTGAGGCTGTTCAGATATGCTCTCTGAAGACAGTGGAAAAACACTGAATCTTGAGTTCCTGTTCACCGCCTGAGCCTTTTTATCAGTGTGCTCAAACGATCTGGTGTGGAACCCGCGATTGGGCCTCGGTCTGATCAATAATGCAACAGCACTGCAATCCAGCCACCTTACAAATCAATTAAAACCCATTACTGGCCCCGTGTTCATTCACCAGCAGCTGTGTGTTTATTTAGCTCCGTCAGCTCGGGCTGGGAGAGACTGATCTCTCTGCGGTTTGCGCAGGTGGGACCAAAAGGAGACGTGTGAAAAGGAGGCATTGTGCAGACGGGAACATATATGAGCTCGAAAATTCCACGAATGTGCATTTCATCCGCACCTCACAATCCGCTCGCTTGTTTCGGCGGAGTTTGGTTTGGCCGAGCGCTCGCCGGCGGCCGTGACTTACACACACCTTCCTGCAGGAGCTGTGATGGAGTCCAGGCCTCTCTCTGTTGCTCTCCCAACCATCCACAGGAGTGTCAGCTTTCGTGAGGGGAACGTGTTTGTAACTCTTGGCTGTGTCAAAAAGCCAGAGGCATTACCACGGACCGATGATCAAAACTGAACTCCAAACCACCCCTTTCACCATCTCTTTCTCTCACATTCTCTTCACATACACATAGACTAGGGTTCAGATATTGCAATATGCACATTTTCTGTATGCAGAGAATACCTGAAAGACTTGCACTTTTATCCATTTAGTCCATTGACTGAGACTGATTTTAACTACACCCCTACATTAATGTTAAGGAAATATTTATGTCACTCTCTCTCATAGCTACATGGTGAGTAGACCACATTATTTTGAGGTAAAAGTATGAAAAAACTGTGTAATTTTAAAGAATGTCACTAACAAACACCATTTTTCTATAATTAAACACACTTTGAATGTTATTCCATAACATTTAGTTTTTATATGTGTACAGCTGTTCAGAACTGTCCTAGCTAGCCATGTGTTGATTAGCATCTTTATGCTAGGTTCAAAAGTATCTAAAACTGTCACGACCGAAACATTTGGTGAATTTTTGGTAATGACATCTTTGTTTTTTTGGGGTGTTATTCCCTAAAATGGTCACTATCGAAACAGTCACGATCGAAACATTTGGTAAAGTTTTGGTAATGACATTTTAGGGTTTTTTTTGGCTGTTATTCCCTAAAATGGTCACTACTGTAACAATTACGAATGAAATCTGGCATCATTGTTTCGGTAGTGACAAAAGGGAACACATAATTCTTTATTTTGGGGAAATAAACAAAATTTTAGTTTTAGTAGTATGTTAATATTCTGTAATGTAATGTGGTCGCTACCAAAACATTACTGTCACTACCGAAAATGTGCTGTCACTACCAAATCATGGGATGTTTTGTCAAAAATAACGTATACTGAGTTATCAACTAAGATGTTTTGATCATTTTTTGTTCAATTCATATTCAATGAATGCTTAAGTTTGAAATCAGTAAGATCAACTTTTTGCCTTTTTGCCTCAAAATACAACAAATCTTATTAATAACATTTGAAAAATTGGTATTGATTTACTTCTGAAAACTTTTTAATAAAACAGAATATATATATATATATATATATATATTCAATTTGCAAACAGTCGATTAAAATTTTGTCTCAGTTGAAAACGAATCAGCCTATGAAAACATATTTATTTTATGAAAACAATCAAACTATGGAACATAAAAGAAGATAATTTGAGAAAACTTCTCAGTATTTTTTGTTGATATGATGAAAGTCATTGGTAACCAAAACAGCTTTGTTACCAACAGTCTTCAAAATACTTTCTTTCAAGTTCCACAAAAGAAAGGTTTGAAACGACATGAGGGTGAGTAAATGATAGCAGAATATCTTTTTTATTTTTTATTTAATTTTTTTGGGTGAACTATCTATTTAATGTTTATTATTATTATTATTATTATTATTTGTATTTATTTATTTATTTATTTATTTATTTAATTCTTTATTTTTTTTTTAATGAAATTATACTCTAAATAAACTAAATCTGCCAGCAGGTGGTGGTAAATGTCTTTATGAGTCATTTATTCATTCATTCATTTGATTCGTTCAAACAGCTGATTCATTTAGGAATGAAGTAAATGGCTCTCTTTATAAATGGGCCTTTGAATCATTGATTCACATCATTCGTTCAAAACACGGATTCATTCAGAAACTAAACACTGCTGTGTTGCTCTGAGAAGCTCAACAATTCTGCTATGGCTTCAAAGGTAATATATAAGGTAATAATTTTGTTCTCTGCAAAACTGAGCAAAAACATATAATATAACACAATATCAACTTCTTATTTACTGAACTGTTGTATAAAATCACAGTTAAGCTCGTAATAGATCTGGACAAAATCAGCACTTGTGTCATATTGCTCTTGCTGCCTGTGTGATATTGTGTGATATATATATATATATAAATGTGAGACAAAACACATACAAGGGCATTTTTGCACCAATATCTTGAATTTTTGTACATAACTGCATGCCCTGCATCATATTTGTCTACAGTCAACTATATGAAATATAAGATGATTTACAGGTCTGGGGGCAGGGCCAGCAGTTAAAATATTTTAATCGCATTATTTTTCATAACTAATTAATTAAGTTAACGCAAAGAAACTGGCAGCCCTAGTTAAGTCTTTCCATTAACGCCATATTATTTTTTTATTCAGACTGATTCGAACACAAGAGGCGGGATTTATCGCAGGAACCAATCACAGCCGATCATAACCATTCATATCCAAGCATTTTGCGATGGAGGCATTTTTATTTT
>JAHKKF010525326.1:0-15424 GCA_019740295.1 Labeo calbasu | reverse complement strand
ACGGCTGTGTGTAGTATATACGGCTCAACGTGAAATCACGCACCTGATGGCATTTACTGCTGATTACAGAACCGGCTTTACTGACAAAACGCGCAAGCATTTCGGCCGATACGTTTCGGTGCATCCCTAATTTATTGCTGTCATGGCAAAGCTGACTTTCCAGCAGTCATTACTCCAGTCTTCAGTGTCACATCAGCCTTCAGAAATCATTCCAATATGCTGATTTGATGCTCACAAAACCTTTCAGATTATTATTCTGATCAATATTGAAAATAATTATGCTGCTTATTTTTTTGAAGTTATTATTATAGTGTAACTTACTATTACTATAATACTATTTATACAGTATTCTTTACCAAATATAAAGTTCACAGAACAGAATTCATTTAAAATAAAAATCTTTTTTTCTTTTTTTTTTTTAATGTGTGTGCTGTTGCTTTTCAGACATTTAAAAAGTATTAATTTCTTGCTGACCCCAAACGTTTGAACGACACTGTGCATACCTAATAATTATCTGTTTATTTTACAATGTATTTATAGCATGCTGTTCTGAAACCATAAATCATAATTTGTTTTAATTAGTGACAATTTTTAAATAAACTATTACTATTGTTCATACTTAGCATAAGTGATATTAAACTTAAAATAAAAAATGTGTCATCTTACATTGTTACTCTGTGGAGCACATAATGAAAGTGAATGAGAAGTGGTACTGTGAAGTTGCAAAAAGACTAAATAGCAACATAAAATTATTTAGTAATCCATACAATTTGTGCGCTATATCCCAAGTCTTTTGAAGCCATATGATTATTTGTGTTGGAAACAGACAAAATTTGTTGTTCACTGAAATATGTAAACATCCACTCAAGCAGTCCTTGCCACTTTCTTGAGAATAGTAGTAAAGTCTGATTCATGAACAAATCTTTCTTTTGTGTTTCACAAAATAGGTCTGAATGATTTGTTGACGATCTAAGCAGTTTTTGGAACCGGCCACATTAAAACCATAAAAGCAGCTTAGCAACATGCTTTAAAAACAGTTGGACACCTTAAAGTCAACATTAATTACATTAATTATGTTATCGATCTGTTGTTGTCATAGCTCAATCATCTGGTGACACAACTCCACTCTAGTTATATTGTTAACTGATGTTTGTTGTATAGATCCGTCAGTTGGGATCCACTTTGGGAGCAAGGACCTCCAGTGTGTCTCACATGAAAGAGCATATTCTGGGTCTTGAGGCAGAACTGGAAACCCAAACCAACGCTGTAGTGTAGGTGCATCTTCTGACCAGTTACATCGTTCTCAAAAACCTTTGAAAGATTCTTTTCTGACAGATATGTGGAGCAGCATGTTCTTGTTTCTTCAGGGCTGCAGAGCAGAAGTTGGAAGAAAGTGAACAGACAGTGATGCAGAGTAACAGGCTGGTGGAGAAGCTCAGAGATGAGCTAAGGGTTGTTAAAGCCGAGTTAGCTGAAAGAAAACATCTGGGAAAACGGTACAAGATTAGTTTACTCTAATGAAAACTTCAGACTAACTCATCTTGTAATTACTTAAAGCTTACAATATTACTCAAGGCTGGAATTATCTTAAATTTACAAAAAGTCTTTTTTGGAATTCCTGAAGGCCCACATCTTAAATTTCTGGGAAAATGTTTCTTTCTAAGTGCTGAGCAGCAGAGAAACCAAGCACTCCAAAATGCAGAGAAGCTCACAGTTGCCTTTAAAGAATACAAAGAGGACATTTCTGAAAAACTCAGGAAGGTAATCTTGGAAACATGGAAATCTTTACCCTACATAGGAATCATTCTGTAATTACTTCTTTACTTGCCGTATGTATAATGCATGTCCTGCTTTTGTTGAAGGTGTTGGAGAGTGAGGGCCAGCTGAAAGTCAGCCTGATGGAGTGTGACAGGCAGAGAGAGGAGCTGGAGAAGAAGTGTGCTGAGCTGGAGAGGGAGAAGGATGGTCTACGTCACAACATCTTGTAAGAGACCATACTAATATAAACTGATTTGGGTTGTGATCTCTTATGCTCATCAAATATACATTTCTTTAATCAAAAATTTTAAAATAGTTTCATATTTTATGTAACTTTAATGGCAAAGCTGATTTTTTTTTTTTTTTTAATTATCAAAGGAAAAACATTTTTCTGAAATAGAAATCTTTTGTAACATTAGAAATGTCGTTCCTGTCACTTTTTAACAAATTAATTTATTCATGCTAAACAAAAGTATTAATTTCTTTAAAAATCTTACCGACCCTGAACTTTTAAAGGTTTGACAAACTTTTTTTGGTGACAGATTATTTCAGAATTTGAATGAAAATGAAGTCAGTATTTTCAGTCGCAATTTATGTACAGTAGATTTATAAAAATCTACTGTAAAGTGAAAGTGGAGACACTGCAAACAAATCATAATACCACTATGCATTATATTTGCTGAATGACTGAATGAAAACTACTTGTTTTAACTAACTTTGAGGTGCTGATTTCATAAAGCTGTAATTAAAGCTTATACATATATAATTTGAGAAATAAACAAAATTGCATAAAATATAAAGATTTGTTTTAAGGAAATATATTTTTGAATATATTATTGGCAATTTTTTCCCTCAAAATTTTCATGCATTTATGTTAAAACCAAAATTCACTCAATATATTTGAAAACAAAGTTTTACTGATGTCATTGCAACTGATATGCATATTGTGTAATGTTAATCAGTAAATGAACCGATCATTTGACCAGTTGATTAGCTTCTAGACTGTTTGGAAAAGGTAAACTGCTCATGCTAGTTACTGCTGTTTCTGTTCTCTGATCAGTGAGCTGAAGGAGGTTCACAGCCGCTCTGAGTCTCTCTCCACTGAGCATGTGCAGCTGCAGTCTCAGGTTCAGTTGCTCTCAGATCAGCTGAAACAGCTACAGAGGGAACTTGCTGAGAAGGAGGCTCAGCTGCAGGAGATGGGAGGGCTGAGGAAAGAGAACGAGGACCTGCGGCTCCTCACAGCATGTCAGGAGCAGAGGGTGGCTCATGCCCACAGAGAGAAAGAACAGGACAGAGCCGAGCTGACCAGCCTAGAGAGCATACTGGACTTACTACATCTGAGAGAGGTGCTGAAATACACACACAAACACACACATCCTAAATAAAAGTAATTACATTTTAAATTTTTTATTGCTATGTGCACATTTAAAGGGATAATTCACTTAAAAAGGCCCATTCACACCAAGAATGATAACTATATTAGCATCCACACTTGGCTTGAGCACTTTAAAGCAGAATGGAGTCCAGTTGACTGTCAATATTTTTATCTTTCATCAGCTGGAAAAAAAAATCATTCTGAAAGTGATTCCTGTAACAGTTGTGGTGTGGACTCATTTCTGCTATTTAACTTTCAGAATGATTTTCAAAACTATATTGTTATAATTATCATTCTTGGTGTGAACTCACCCCCATGTAGTCCCAAAGGTTTTTGAGGGGTCAAAAAAGAAGTTTTTTTTTTTTTTTTTTTTTTTTTAAATCATTGAAAGTTATGGTGTCTAAAACATCAGAGGTTATGCTAGTCCTATGAATTATGTTAGTATTTCTAATATTTTATTTAGCTCCTATTTAGCTAGGAGTTTTTCTCACATCTTCTCTCAGTGAGATGTCGAAACGAATACATTGTGTGTGTATTGCCCGTACCTCAGAAGATCAAAGTGTCTGAGGTTCTTCAAGTCTTACATTGGCATAAACAGTTGAAAAAGTCTTTAAAATATCTTCATGATGGTGGAATGACTTGTTTCAGAATCGGGAGGGTGCACTGTGTATGAACCCTTGTTTGCTGCCTGCACTGTGCCACACAAGCTCCACTGAATCTCTCAAACACAAACCTGGTGAGCATGTAACTCGCAGCACAGGATACTGCTGCCTTCCTGAGACTGTCTACTTTTATTTATTCTTGCAGTTCTTTGTATTTTGCATTATTTTACTGGACAAACTGTTACTTTAATCTCTCCCCCATCATATAGGTGAACATTATCAGAAACTGTTGGCGGTGCTTCAGATGGTTGAGAGGGAAAAGACCCGGCATGCCAGTGCCGCTCAGGGCCTACAAGAGAGACTGACTAGAGCCCAGGAGGAAATCTCCTCCCTGCAGACCTCCATCACAGAGAGATCCTCTCACTACCAGCAGCTCCACAACCAGCTACTGGAAAAGGCTACACAGGCCACCTCCTTAGAGAAAGAGGTTAGTGACCTAATAAATCAGTGTTTCCTGTACCGGAATAGTGTCACTGCAATTTTGTTGGGTACCATGAAAATATTTGTATTAAATTTTCTTTGTTGGCTGCATGTAAAATAATGTGAACTTGAATCAGTTGAAAAAAGTATCTCAAACTCTTCAGTTTGTTTGAATGTTTATTTACTGCTTTTAGAAACATATTTCACATGTGACATGATTCTTGCTCAATAATACAGTTAAGTCATGTAATTAATTTTCAATAAAAAATTACCAGTGCAGAGAGTAATAAGTTATTTCTTAATTATTTTTTACATTTTTTAAATATTTATTAAATATGAACTAATTAAACGTAAGCAATGGCATGTACTACCATTCAGAAATTTGGGGAATGGTTAAATTAAAGTCACCATGAAATCAAAATGCAAACACAACTTAGGTTTTATGCCAACTTTAAAACGTTTATTCAGTAAGGATGAATTAAATGTATTAAATGTGACTGTATTATAAATGATATTACATAGTAAAAAAAATATTTTATTTAAACGTTTTAGAAACAAAGAAACGTTACAAAAGAAAAGAGACTTTACAAACCAAATTATTGAAATTGTGAGAATAATACTGTAGTACTTATTTTATACTTGTGTACAAATAAATATGTTTATAAATATGTGTGTGTGTGTGTGTGTGTGTGTGTGTGTGTGTGTATACACACTGCTCAAAAAAACAGGAATGCTTAAATCACACGTTGTATTTAGATTAACAAAATATTCAAGTTGAAAATCTTTACTTGTACACATTGTGTAATTCATTGAGAATGTGACGGTGGTCATGGCCAAATCAACTGATTAAGGGCTGGATTCAAAATCACAAAAAATGAACTTGCATGAGTTTCATTACAGCAACTCATAATGTAATTCAGTAGTGTGCATGGCTCAGCTGGCATTTGCCAGAGAGCACCAGAATTGACAGGCCGACCATTCGCACCCCAGTCCAGCCCTCAGTAGATTCATGATTTTGGTTTCCACTGACCATTGTCCTATTATTATGTTCTCAACAAATTACACAGTGTTTTAAAAAAATCTACTTGAATATTTTGTTTATTGAGATCTAATGTGTGATTTATGTATTTTTGAGCAGTGTGTGTGTGTGTGTGTGTGTGTGTGTATATATATATATATATATATATATATATATACTGTATGTAAATATATGTATATAGTTACACTAAGGTCCTAAGCATATGATTTAGTTTGCTAGTCCNTTATTGAGATCTAATGTGTGATTTATGTATTTTTGAGCAGTGTGTGTGTGTGTGTGTGTGTGTGTGTATATATATATATATATATATATATATATATATATATATATATATACTGTATGTAAATATATGTATATAGTTACACTAAGGTCCTAAGCATATGATTTAGTTTGCTAGTCCTAAGTGACATCTATCACACTCTGGCTCAGTAGATGGATCAATCCAGGTAGTCTGCATTTGGATTAATGAACTCTTATGAACCACCTTACACATTGTATAAGATTGATATGAACCCAGTCTAAAACTGCCTCCCATATTTCTTGGTATACTTCAATATTATGGTCTGAAGACTAACTGGTGTGCAAAGTAGTGTGAGTTAAAGTGTATTGACTGAGCAAAAAAATCTGTTCTTTAGCTAAAAAAGAAGAGTTCGCGTTTGACCGTCTTGGAGAAACAGCTGCAGGAGAAGAGTGCTGCTTATTCACAGGCTGTAATAAAGACCAGCCAGCTTGAACAAGACCTTCTGGTGACATATGTACATATAAAGCAAATAATGTTTCAAGATAAAACTGCAAATCTATACTGTTCTATGTATCTGTGTTAAATTAGGAAAAGGCTAGCAGTATTCAGCACTACCAGTCAGTCTTAAACAAGAAACAGAGGGAGCATCAGCAGACTATAGACAAAATCAAGATGACCCAGTCACACAAATGCAAAGAACTGGAAGATAGAATTGAGGTGGTAAGTACGTGCATTTAGTACTTATATTGAACTTGTTCAAAAAAAAAAAAAAAAAAGTTAATAGAGTGTATCTGTGTATGTTTCAGCTTCAGTTGTCTCTGGCTCAGAAACAGACTGAACTTGAGGAGCTAGAACGAAATGTGACTGATCTTCACACAGAGAAGCAGCAGTCACAGCAGAGAGCTACTCTTCTGCAGAACATTATAGATAAGCTCACTGAGGTAGGATCTTGCCCTTTATGCATACTCTTTTCATGGATACAGTGGGCTTCCAAAGTCTGAGAACATATTGAAAGTTTTAGTACATAAAGTTTTCAGGATTTTGAAAAGTTTAAAACAAAGAAAAGTTGTGACATTAAAGGTGTTTTTACAGAAACATTTTTATTATATTGACACTAGTAGCTTGTCACTGGACATGGCCTACCTTACCTTTAAATAAATAGGACATTTTTTGACTATAAATTGATCAGTAATCAAATGAAATTTGTACTATTGATCATGTGGCTCTTTCTATAGACATTACGATATTCTTGCTTCCAATGAAGCACAAGCTGCTTGTTAGATCATCAGGTTTTACACTTCGCATTAATTTCTAATAAAAAGTTTTTTATATTAAATGTAAAAGAAAAAAGCATTTTTACTTTTCTCAGATTTTTGGACGCTACTGAAACACATTAACAGTGGATGATGTGAGTTTGTATGAATCTGTCACTCAGTATGTCTCTGTTCCTTGGACAGGATTTTGAGGCAAAATCTAAATCTAGTGAAGAGAAGCTTAGAAATGTTGAAGAGCAAGCTGCTGACTCTGCTTCAAAGGTGAGATTGACTTTTTTGTCTTGTTTGTCTGCTCAGCACTGTGAACAGAACAGGGAGTTTGTCATTACATGGCTTTGTCTAAGAAAGTAGTTATCACCCTTTTTGACTCAAACGCTCCTATTGTCCAACATGATATTCAAAGATATTTCATTATTTCTGCAGTAATTTGAAACTTCCTTTCAAACTTTAAGTAACAGAAACTGACCGTTGATATATTAAATTATCTAACCATGGATCATAGTTATTGTGGGGTGAAAATGTCTCAGTTTACATCGTGATCATATATATTTCAACATTTGCTAATACATTTTTAAAAGCTGTATCTTTTAATATTATTTAATGGTAATGGTAAATTAATACTGTAACAAATGTATTGCTCGTTGTTAACTTATTCATTACAGGTCCATTTTCAGTAGTGTTAGGCGATATGCTCAATTCTCATATCGTCCTATCGTCAGCCTGTGAGATCGCTAATACATGATATTATTGTGCTAATTTTTTAAAATTATTTACTTAATTAGTTTCATTGCTGGCAAATGAACCAAAACCAGCATAAGGCTAAAAGCAGCCTAATGATTTCAGTATGACTTAATTTGTGTGAAAACAATTTAATAGAAACATCATAAGTTACTAATGATTACATTTCCCTAGTTATTCAAAAAGCAGCTACAGAAAATGAGCAAATAACATTTACGTTATCAAAGAACATCATCACTGACTAGCCTAGCCTAGCCTAGTCTAGCGCGAGTTTATGCACTTTAAAAAACGCAGGTACCGTAAGTGAATACAATAGATACATCACTGTACGATGAATAAATTTCATCGCCTCAGAAGCGTCTCTCTGCACTGCATCGCTAAAGTTAGGCGCCTAGTCTGTTTTTGACGGATAATAATAATAATCGTCTTGCTATTGTCAAAGGCATCAGCAACATGCGATATCTCTGACTATCGTCGATACACGATACTATCGTCTATCAACACAACCCTAATTTCCCGAACAAAAATTTACAGATAATGTACTCACCCCCTTGTCATCCAAGATGTTCATGTCTTTCTTTCTTCAGTCGTAAAGAAATAATTTTTGAGGAAAACATTTCAAGATTTTTCTCCATATAATGGACTGCTATGGTGGCACAAGTTTGAACTTCCAAAATGCAGTTTAAAGACCGTTAAACACCCTTAACAAAAAGGTAAAACAACGATATAGGAAGAGTTCAGGGAGAGTAAGACCAGACGAGCATTTGACATTAAAAAGTATATAAATTATATTATTTTTATTAAAATAACCGATTGTTTCGCTAGATAAGACCCTTCTTCCTCGTCTGGGATGGTTTACAACCGCATTTGGGATCGTTTTAGCCGCATTTAAACTGCATTTTGGAAATTCAAACTCGGGGCATCATAGAAGTCCACTATATGGAGAAAAATGCTCAAAAAACATAATTTCTTTACGACTGAAGAAAGAAAGACATGGACATCTTGGATGACAAAAGGGTTAGTACATTATCTGTAAATCTTTGTTTTGGAAGTGGACTTCTTCTTTAAGGAATGTTGACTAATGGGACCTTATTGTAGAGCAGGATTGCCAAATCTTGTTTCCAGTGTCAAGTAATCATTCTGTCCTCAAAGGAGAAAGAAGTAGCCAATAAGTAGTATATACTTAGTTAAGATGCAACTGTTTGGAAGTGTTTTATAGGACAAAAACTCAATTTTTACACAATTTATTGCTTTATTGCACCAGACCTGGTTAAGGCATGGTAGTAATTTCTGTGTTGATCATTCTAGGTTTGGAACCTACAGACTGAACTGTCCTCCTGTAAAGAGGAGCTGAGTCATTACCTCCAGCAGATGGAGGAGGTAAAGAAACATCATGATAGACAACTGGAGCTAAAGAACAGTGAGGTCAGTCACTAGAGCTAGGCACGTCCTCTTCCTGTCTGCCTGGGGAACATTATTTGAATGACAGTAAGTAACTCCTGTTGGTTAATGTATCACTCAATGTGGCATGTTTGTCAGCTGTCACAGCTGCAGGAAGAGCTGAAGAGGAAATGTGTGGCTTATCAGAGCTCCAGTGAGGAGAACCTGCAGCTGCAGCACTCCATCCAGAACCAGCACACCATGTTGCAGGAGAGCATGTTACGCATCGCACAGCTGGAGGAGAGCCAGAGTCAGCTGCAGAGCCAGGTACACACACCAGGGTTCACATGGTCATGGAGAACCAGGACATATCAGGAAATTTGTGACCATTTTTAGTAATGGTTATTTTGTGTCGTTTGAAAAGCTTTTGTTGGTGCATTGCACTGGTGGTAACACTTCTACTCGTCATTGTTTTTTATAATGCTGAGGCTGTCTAACAGTTTGCGATGTTTGCTCTCCTCTGTAGAGTTTTAAAATTCAGCATTTGTAGAATTCAAATGGGTCTGATACATGTTGTCTGTGCCACCACATGTGTATGATCTGCTCTATGCTATCCTGTCTCTAGACAGGTTTGCGTGACACTGACGTGAAACCAAACTTCATTTGCCCCAAAGTAAAGCATATTTACGCTGTCACGCTAGCTTAGAGATATCCCTAAGGCTAAGCTATTCATACTAAAAGCATCAAAACTTTAAAGTTTGTTTTGTGAGAACATAAAATCTTAAGTCAGTTATCTCAGTAGTGAATATACTTTTTTTTAGTCTGGTTTGTGTGCAAATTGTTCTTTTTATTCAAATATTTTCAGTTGGTTCTTGAACTAATAAAAATCAGTAAATCATTTTTTAAAATGGTTATCCCATAATTACAAACAGCTGTAAAAGTAATTGAAATTCACTGTTTGGGATGCTAACATACAAACTTAAAGTTATCTTGATGAAAATTTGCCATAGAATTCAATTGCTTTCCAGTTTATCATATACACATGAAATTTCACGTACTTATTGCAAAGGGAGCATCCTATCATAGTACCATGCTTGAATACACTGAGCTCTTCAGAACAACATTTTTTTAAGAGGCATGTCCCAATACTTTTATCCGTATAGTGTATATAATTTATTGTTATTGCATGTTTTCATTTTAACAGTACCTGTGACTATCCACATGTCTGGGTGTGCTATATGGTATTACACACTAAACAAACCCTCACATTTAGGTCACATTGTTAGACTTCACAGCTAACAAAAACATCTAGGTCAGACGTAGAACATATCCTGACTAGCAGACACTGTTTACTGTAAGAAACATAAATCTTTATCATGATTTTCCATATGAGAGTAACTTAGCAAACAGAATATCATCACTTCGGTCTGATCAATTTTGTATATTCAGTATTCATTCTCCTGATCATTGTTATTTTTAAATGTCATATGTCATCCTTATTAATACCTGATCAATAAATAATAAAGTCATTCATGTGTTTGAAGATATGTATAGCTCTGCCTTAGGGTTGTTCTGCTCCAACACAAAACAAGCTTCTTTTCCAGTAAAAAAAACCCTTTGTACTGAACCTCCAAAGGATTCTGACCCTATTTGCTTTATTAAAGCATGATTCTGGTCTCATTTTAAACTATTCATGGGCTACTCCAAATAATCAAGTGTTTGTATACTATATATAGATATATATATATTTTTTTTCAGTTAAATGTTTGGTCATTTATTTTTTTATTGTCAACTTTAGACATTCTACTGACTGGTAATAACTTTGCAAATACATGTCAACTTATTCTCCTAATCCTAACCCTAACCCTAATCTAACAGTGTAATTATACTTTAATTAGAGTTAGTTGACTTGTAGTTGCAAATTCATGAGAGTTAGTTGACATGTAGTTGCAAAGTTACTTATAGCTCGTAGAATGTCTGAAGTAGACCTTCTTTTGGAAATACATACATACACTTTACAGCAGAAAAATTAATTGCATATAACTGATATTAATGAGGTTTTAAGATTTTAATAGGATTGTGCGTTATGATGCACTTCCCCACGACAAACATCTGTTTGTGCAAAACCATGACATCCTGTTGCTCATGCCATGCCTTACTTAAATATAATTCAAATAATGTAAAAAAACAAAAAAAAATGGGTTACACAATGTCATGATCTTACTGCATACTGCAAACTCATCTTTGCCGATAGCGGGATAACATCTACTTATTGCCCACAGGTGTCCCAGTTGGAACAAGATTTGGAGAAGGAGCGCACTGCCTTATCTCAGGCTCTGAGGAAAAGAGAGAGAGAGGTGGAGGAGGCCACTCAGGAGGTGCAGAAGAAGGAGAAACAGGCTGCAGAGCTCTCCGGCTCCATAACGTGAGACCACGTAGCATTTCAGTTCCTTAATTTACCTTTAGTATTGTGAGAATATTTCTTCAAAGTTCTTTTTTGTGTACTACTGCAAATAAAATTCTCAAAATGTTTATGGGTTCCTACGCAATATGGAAAAGTATGGAATTTATGTATTGATCTTAGTGTTTTTAAGGTCTTGATAAGAAAACAGAGTATGTAAAAAGAAAAAAGAAAACAGTATGTAAAAATGTTTGTGTTTCCAGGCTATTGCCCATATTCTGTTTTTGAAAATATAAACTAGAATTAAAAAAATAATAATAAAAACATAATGCAAGCAGTGTTTTTCATGAAATGTAAAAGCATATGACTGAAGAAATTACTAGAAAACGTTTGTTGGCTTCAGTTTACCTCAATTATAACACTGAACTTGTTTTTTATCAACTTTTTTTCATGCATCTTGTCCTGAGGGAGTCACTTGAGATGATCTTATGACTTTTTTTTTTTTTTTTTTTACTTGCTTCAGAGCCTTTGTGTCCATAGCCACACCCACAAAACTCTTTCTCTATATATACTGCAACAGAAAATTATTTTAGCTGAGGAAGAAAGTGCGTTACGTATTGGCTGTTTACATAAAAGACAAAACTAGACAACTAGGATTTTCATTGCTTAATATCTTTCTGTCATTTATTTTAAGGTCAGTTATCTTTTACCTGTAGTCTTGTCCATATAGCAGCTGGACAATCATAAAAGCATGTTAAGCTGTGTGTGTTTTTCAGGCAGCTGAGCTCAGAGATGAGTAAGTGTCGAGTGGAGCTGTCAGACATGGAGCTTGAGTTGTTGCGTCTGAGGCGAGACAGCAACACGAAAGCCTCTCAGCTTAATCAGATGGAGGAGACGCTCAAAGAGACCAAAGGCCTGCTGGATAAGAAGAGTGAAATAGGTATGCAACTCCAGTGACCACCAAGAAAACAATAATGGGCGTAACTTCTATCTGAGTTATTGCTGAAACTTAAGCCTCTAAAAAAGTGAGCAGACACTGTTGTAAGGACTATGTGACCAGTTTTTCAGTGAGAACGTTTAGTTTACAAGTTAAGAATTGTCAACAGACAGTCATTGCTGGACCCCTAGGGGTTTGCAGAACTCACTTTAAGAAATGCTCAGCCAAAGGTCATTTAAACCTAACAAGAATTGTTTTAGTCTAGTATAGTGTAGTCTAGTCTACAAACTCTGAGAAACATTAAATGAATTTTTTTTTAATAATAGTCTTATGTTTTCTTGTCTATGTGTCTCAGTTATGGACCTTGAAGAGAAGCTCCACCGCAGTGAGATGGACAGAAGGAACTCACTGCAGCGGGCGCAGTTGCTGGAGGGACAGTTGCAGGAGGTGCGTGGAGAGCTGGCGGACACCCTAGACCACCTGCAGGAGCTGAGAGACTTGCTGCAGCGGACACAGCTGACATCAGACCAACAGCAAGCGACCATTGATAGATTAGCTGCTGAGCTCAGGTGAGCTGCTCCACCACCTTGCTCTGACTGCTGGGAAGTCACGGCAGTCTGTCCATCACTGGATACAGAGCAATTCTGAGGTTTCCTCAGTTTGGCTGAGGGCAACCTAAATTGAGCACTTTGTGTTGTTGCTTGTATCTCTCTGAAAGAGATTATGATGGATCTGTAAAGACCTCGGAAGACATTTTGTGTCTTTAGATAACCTTAATAACGTATTTTCATATGGGATGCAAAAAAGGACAAGTATTTCCTTGTAATTACCTGCTGATGGTTACAATCTGTTTTGGTGTTGTTTCTTCCATTCTTCCTGATGGACATTAATGGTGGATGTATCTCAGCAGAAACCTATGAGGTCATTCCAGTTTTGTTTTATTTCCTAAACCCTGTTTTCAACACTTCATACATATGTTTATATGTATAAATAATAGTATATGCACTTTGAAAATGAAAATCCAAACCACAATATGCTGCTCTAATATAATAATTGTCTAAATCCATTATTTTAATTATAAATATGAGCCTTTATAACTTATATTTATTGTTTTTTTATTATTAATGTTATGTATTTTAATTTATTGGTTTAGATTAAACTAAATCTTTTCTTTTATCTTCAAAAATTGACAGTAAAATGTTTGTTATAAAAATTTCTGTTTCAAATAAATGTTGGCCATTTAAACATTCTTATCATCAAAATATCCTGAAAAACGTGCACAGTTTTCACAAAAATATTAAGCAGCATCACTTCTGGTAGGCTCATGTGACACTGAAGACTGGAGTAACAGCTTCTGAAATTTCAGCTTTGCTATCACAGAAGTACATTACAATGTACAGTTGTTCTAAATTGTAATAATGTTCCACATTTTCTGTCAAATAAACGCAACCTTAAATACTTTATAAGACTTAAGAGCATAGGAGACTTCTTTCAAAAACATTAAAAAATCTTCTTGACCCTTAAATTCAGTGTTGGCTACAACTTTTTGTTCTAATCATGGTCAAAACAAACACACACACTCACAACTTCACTCTACCCAAAAAACATTACGTCAGGCCACAGGGAAAGAAAAACCAAAAACAACAACAGTAGTGCTTCATAACAGCACTACTGTCAGTTAGAAGCACAGAAAATATCCACACAACTCCCACCATATATGATTCCCTACATTTGTCTGCTTTTTCATCATGTGTTTTTGACCAATAGTATGCTATTTTCCCCATGTTGCACACTGGACTCAAAACAGAACTCAGCGTGTACTCAGTCACATATGATAACATTAGCAGTAGATTGTGGTGCCTGTGAATGTTGGTTTGTAAACGGAGTTGCACATTTTTTTTGTACCTCATAGAGCAAATTAAAATCCTTGTGCACATGTAGATCTGTGTGTTTTTTTTTTTTTATTGTGACATGACTGGTCACCAGCTAAAAATGAAGTGTGTAATTTCTGCATCTAAAACAGTAAAAAAAAATGATGACAAATCTCCCCATCAGCCTATTTGTATCAAATGGATGCTTTAAGCACAGGAAGCTTGAACACCCTCTTATATAGTTGTTGTTGTTTTTGCATGTAGGATGGGAAGAAGCATTTTAACCTAAACAAATTGCACATATATCATTCAGCTTTGTTCTAATCTATTCTAAATCTATTGCAAGCAAAATTATAAATGGATGAAAGAATAAATAATCAGTTTCTCCATCAATGGATGTGTTTACAGAGAGAGTCAGAGGGAGCTGGAGGAGAGGAACCATGAGGTGCTGGATCTGGACAATGCTCTGAAAGAGAGACAGGGGGAGCTACAGCAGAGAGCTCAGCTGGTACTACACATAAATATGAGCAATGTCTCCATTACCTCCATGTTTCCACTCTACTAAAGCATTGTGTTCTCTCTTGAGTTGGGGCAGCTGGATGTGGCCATTAAGGAGCATAAGGTGGAGATGGAAAAGAATGTGGAATATTTACAGGAAGCTCTGGAGAAGAGCCAGAAAGAGCTGAGAGAGAAAGATCAGCAGGTGAGTTATTGAGAGTGAACACAGATGAGTTTGTTAATGGATGAATCAACTGATGAGGTCACGTTGTTCTCTGGATAGATGCAGTTCTTGACGGGAAGACTGGAGACGCTGAAGTCACAGATTCAGGTTAAGGAGGACCTGGAAAGGGTACGGCACATGTTTGAACTAGAGAGAGGAGAGAGTAGAATTTTATTTACCCTATAGTTAACAAGGTAAAGTTAATTCTACTTTCACTCAGATTTTAAGGAGATTTGAACCCTCAAAATTCTTAAACCTCAAAAAATGTGAATAATAAAACGTTACATGACGCACAGAATTAACGGTGTTACAACATTAAACTGTTATTTTACAGAAATTAAACAATACCAATAAGTTGTGTAACACTGATCTTCACAGGGCGTTGTTAGTTATTTCTTCTTTTTATTTTATTGTGGGTGCAATGTAATTTTGACAAACATTAAATTTTATCAGTCTTAGGCCTAATACAGTTTTTCTCAGTTAGTGCTACAATTAATCACATCCAAAATAGAAGTTTTTGTTTACATAATATATGTGTGTACGGTGTATATTTATTATGTATATATAAAAACACACACATGCATGTGTATATTTAAGGGAAAAA
>JAHKKF010525325.1:6703-23768 GCA_019740295.1 Labeo calbasu | reverse complement strand
GTATGTCAAATTTGTGTCTTTTATGTTCTAATAGTTTGATCCCATAATTTGTACTTTATGTCATAATTTTAGTTTTTTTTTTTTTTTTTTTTTTTTTATCTCATGATTATGATGTAGTATGTCATATTTTTACTTGTATCTCTTATCTATCTATCTGGAATAAATGAGTTTCCATAAAGACATCAACTTTGTGTCATGTATTTCTCTTAATCCTTAGGATAACAAAAAAACAGAAATTAATGTGACTAGATAATTACTTATTTGTAACAATGAAGGAGTTGCAATTTACTACATGTAAAATATATGAAGTTTAAATGTAATATCAAATAACACACTACAATTAAAATTATGATAAAATATTTTACATGTGCTTTAGTTACATTTAGTTTACTTCAAAAAATGACCTCTTTAAAACACGACAAACAATTATTAAACAAAAAATAAAACGTACTTTAAAGTAAAATTGATAACTTGACATTATTAAGAAACAGTCATGAAACAGTCTTTTATTTCACTTTTTTATTTGACGTGCACTACAAGTGTACAATTAATACAATTAAGTGCACTTCTTTTTTTCGCAAGGGCATTGATGATCTAACAGATGATCTCTGTCTTACACAGTCAAACTCTAAGCCTGACAACTGTCAGATATTATTACTTGCTGTCAAAAGGCATATCACTTGTGTTGTTGTTTATTTTTAACTTTTTATGCCACATTTCTCCTCAGAAGTGAGGAGCTGTAAGTGTGAGGATGTGTTTTCAACAACCTGCTGTCATCATTAACATCTGCTTGTCTGAGGAAATCAGATGCGTGTTTTAATAGCTGTTTGGTGTCATGATCATTTGTCCTCTGTGGAGTAAAAAACACAGACAAATACAGACAGACCTCAAGGCTGGTGCCTCTGTTAATATTAGAGACTTTGGCCTAGCATTTCATGGTTCAGGACATGTCCACACATGTAGCAGTGAACCCAGTGCTTTAGTCACAGCACATGTTCCAGAAACAGGCAAAAATGGGGGGGGGGCTATGACCGACCGAGGCTGGCCTTTGTGTGTGCAGAGTCAGGTTCTGCAGTGGGCTCTGTCATTACGAGTTTATCACGGGTATCATCCAGCTATCTCAGCCATGCCACTGTTGCCCCGCCGTGCCCAGCCAGACAAACCAAATCATCCAACGGCATCACATCTGTCGTATCATTTTCTCCATGTCCTCTAAACCTAGAATCAGATGCACAATTTGTAAGGGAACTGGTCTGCACTAAGAGAAACACTCTCAAAAACTTGCCAAATGCAGCTCAAGAAAGCAGGACTGTCAGATTCGAAAAGAATCTTTGAAGTGAAGGCTGGTTTCGCAATAAAATACTGCTGGACTCCCATAAGAGAACAAAAGAACAATAAAATCATCTGTTTCAGTGAATAAAACACATTTTTCCTTCGGTTTGTCCAAAGAGCTGTAAGTGAGAATGAGGTGACTTGACACCACTGATGATGTACAGCAACACAGTAAAGCAACATTCACACTGGACTTTGATTCCAGAAAATTGCCGTCAAATTGCTGGAGAGCCTTCTGTGTGAATGTATGCCGAAGCCAGAATGCCAGATAAGCAGAGTCTAGTAAATATTAAAAGGACAGTTCACCCAAAAATGAAAACTCTGTCATCAATTACTCACCATCATGCCATTCCAAACCAAAAAGAACATAGTAATTCATCTTTGAAAAGAAAATGAGGATATTTTTAAAACCTGAAAGATTTGTGTCCCTTATCTAAAAGTGGCACAATAGCATAGCTTTATTAGATCTTGTGCATCAAGCGAGCATGTTTGAGCTTCTGTTTACCATCAGACCATATCACATACAATATGTGTGCATTGGTAAATGTTTATACATGAATAAAAGCCTAAACTAACTAAGACTTCCATTGGACGAACAGAACTGATCACACTTTTGATTCCATAGACATACATTCATATAGTTCCAGTCAAAATTATTCAAACCCCTTGACCTGCAAGACATTTTGTTGCAGAGAACAAAATTTGAATTCAACAAAGGCATCTGTACACTATTAGAGAAAGTTTCTTATTACACATTTGAGTAATTCTGAGAACATAAGCTGATGAATAATTAAAAAAAAAAAAAAAGCTAAAGAAATAAATTGGCTTTAAACAAACATTCAAAATTATTCAAACGCCAAAAGTCAAATTTGGTGCAGAATACTGTATTCTTTAAAATCACCAATCACTTCTTTTAAGTGCTTAGAAGCTTATGTCACCTCTCTACTGCAATTTTGGCCCACCTCTTGCATTAAAAAAAAAAAAAAAAAACATTTCTTCAAATTAGGCCAAATATTTTCCATTACAATTGAACAGGCCATTCAAGAACATCCTATGACTGATCCCTGAACCATGCAAAAGTAGACTTTGGATGTTTACTTTGGAATGGTTGTTCTGCAGGAATGTCCATTGCTCATAAGCTTCAGTCTTTGCACCAAAGGTATCAGAATTCTTGCCAAAATGGCCTGACACTTCAAAGAATCCATGATATCCTTCATACAGTCATGATTTTCACTTCCTGCAACAGTAAAAAAAAAAAAAAACTACAACAGGACTGTCCCATCTCTATGTTTAACAATGGAGATGGTGTTTTGCTCATGAGTTTTGCCTTTTTTGAACCAGATGTGACACTGATCCATGATTCCAAAAAGTTCCAGTTTGGTCACATTATTACATAAACATTCTTCCAGAACTCCACAGGTCTATCCAATGAATTTTAACATATTCAAGTCTGCCTTTTTGTTCTTCTTGGTCAAAAGTGGTTTTGGCAAGATGCCTCAACATGAAAATCATACTTGTCTAGTGTTCTTCTTGTACACTGCACTGAAATGTTTTTCTTCCTTTTGTTGGGTCATCATGCAAAGTCTTTGGTTGTACATTGCAGTTTTTTTCTTAGCTGCTCTGATCAAATATTTTATTTATATAAAATATATAGATATTTTTTTGTTCATCTCCCTCTAAGGTCTACTAGGTACAACACATTTTAAAACTATTTTAAGCTGTGTCTCTAGGAACTTGTAATGTCTTGGAATTCTTCATATAGCCTTAGACTTTCTAAAATAATAAAATTATTTCTTCTCTATAGCTTCTGTAAGAGCTCTGCTGACTTTGCCATATTTGCTACTGAAACTTCAGCTCATGCATGGGCTAAATGTATGTACTGTATGTGTAACAGCTCATGCTAATTCTGTTTCCTAATAGAGTTTCTAAAGGTTTAATTGTGTTTGGAGACAATTTTGTTCCCCACCTTACAAATAAGTCACCATAAACAGTTGAAAGTTGAATAGGAGTTGAAAAATTATGACATAGCTGTGTTATTTAAAAAAAATATATATATATATATATCTCATATAGTTTTGAATGGGGAAAGATGTAATGCTCAATGTGGTGGCGAAGACCCGCCTTCTTAATGAAAGAGCCAATCGCTGATTAATAAAGTCAGCTCGTCACTGCAGCTGCCGTTAGAAGTCCCGGTTGCTATAGAAACAGTCAGCATTCTGAGATGTGCGCTCAGTACTGCACATGCCCACTGGCTGATCTAGCCTGAAAAATAAGCTTTTTTATAACGCTATTAGAGCATAAGGAACTATATTTATGAAGCAGTTCTTATCAGATTTCATTGATGATTTCAAATATGAAGTTTAATCGTAAGCTTGGTGAACAGTTTTGGAGAATTTGATGTTTCCCCTTTCAAAGAGACAGGAGCTGCACTTGACTGCCCAATAGGCGTTTAAAAGATGGCTGCAGAGTGAAATGACTTGCCTTAAAGGGACTTTGATTATATATTGACATTATCACTTTTAATATGCCAGTAATCTGTTATAGATGCATTTTTTATGGATCTTCAGAAAAGCTTGTATTTGTAAAGTACTACAGTCTTTGGCAGATGCTGTTATAGAGAGGCATATACAATTTGTCACAAAGCTAACAATATTTGCAGTATAAAATGCCACATTTATTAGATTGCTAGGTTAGGATTGATTGATTGATTGATTGATTGATCCATTCATTCATTCATTTATTTATTCATTCATTGCATGTGCATTGGTTTAGGGTTGTGAAGTGGATAAATGCTGGCAGAAAAAGTGTCTTTGGCTGCTTCTTGAAAGTTGAAAGCAATTTGAGTACAGGTTGGCAGCTCATTCCACCAGAGAGAAACAGAGAAAGTGGAGGTTTTGGAAAGTGGAGGTTTTGTGAGGAACAACAAGGTACTGCTCATTTAGTTATATGTATGTGAACAGAAACAGAAACGTTGACATATTTTCAGTATTATATATTGCATTATGTTTTAAACACACCAGGTGCTGCTTTAACAAAACTACACATCAATCTCATTTATGTTTCCATATAAAATGTTTGTTGGATGACAGGTCTCTACCCTTTCGCCCCTTTAAAACCAAGATTTTTGAAAGAACATAGTATTTTAATTCTTGCTAAAACCTGTTTGCCTTTGACTTAACTTTGTTTGACCTTAACTTAACTTCTAGAGAATAGCAATGAGTAAAGAACTACATAGGGTTTTACTGAGCAGCAGCTGAAGTAACTAACAACAGTAACATCATGGCCTGCAACCCAAGACTGATTGCCCACTGAAGCTAAGCAGGGCTGAGTCCGGTCAGTACCTGGATGAGAGACCTCCTGGGAAAACTAGGTTGCTGTTGGAAGAGGTGTTAGTGAGGCCAGCAGGGTGCTCACCCTGTGGTCTATGTGGGTCCTAATGCCCCAGTATAGTGACGGGGACACTATACTGTAAAAAGCACCATCCTTCGGATGAGACGTTAAACTGAGGTCCTGACTCTGTGGTTGTTTAAAATCCCATGGCACTTATCGTAAAGCGTAGGGGTGTATCCCTGGTGTCCTGTCCAAATTCCCTCCTCTGGCCTTTGTCAATCATGGCCTCCTAATAATCCGCATTCATTGAATTGGCTCTATCGCTCTCTTCTCTTCACCTGTAGCTGGTGTGTGGTGAGCGCACTGGCGCCATGTACTGTGGATGCTGCACACTGGTGGTGGGTGAGGAGAGATCCCCCCATATGATTGTAAAGCGCTTTGGGCGTACGGCAATACACAATGAAAGCGCTAGGTAAATGCGCTCATTCATTCATTAAATTAGTGTCAGGTGAATTAATTTGAGGATGAGTTTTCAGTGGTCTTTTTAAAGGAAGCATTGCTTTAAGTATTAGGGTTAGAGATTTATCTGTAAGTATTAAACTTCAATGTGAAACTGAAGGACATGGCTTATTGAGGAGAGGTGCTATTACTTTTCAAAGTTAATTTTCACCCAACAGACAAAAAAGAGAGGTGTAGAAATTACACAGACCTAAAGGAAAAATGCAAGTCAAATATAGAGACTTGAAGGTCATGCAGACACAAAACACTCTAGCATCGCTGCTCACATCTTTATCTGAAATCCTAAAAATCTAGTTGTATTTGTACTGTTGTTAAACGAGTCCTCTACAGTTTGGAAGATCGGTTGATAAACTGATGGTGTTGAGAAGTTTTATTTCACAGAGCCACAGGCAGCTGTTGACCGCTGGCAGTGATCTCCTTCACAGGACAAGAATAAAGCGTGCAACTCCCTGGCTGTGAATTAAAGTCGGCGATAAAGACTCCGGCATCGTCTGGATGGGATTGCAGAGAAAGCATCGACACTGTGCATTGTACAATATTCCTGGTCAACAATACCCAGAAGAAATCTATCAAAAGGCTGACTTGTCAGAATCGGATTCATCCAGGCGAGAGGAAAAGAGACCAAAAACGGGGGTTGGGTTTTGTTTTTCTGCCGATGTCGCGATAAATGTAGGAACTGGTGGTTTCAATTTTCAGAGGGAAAAAAGAAGATGAAGAGAAAAGACTGTAAAAGTAAAGAGAACAAAGGCGGGATGCTGACACAGTGCCCGCCGATTTTTCTTTTTTCCTCAGGGGTTTACAGCGAAGCTTTATAAAATCCACTGATACAGCTGCTGTTCTAAAGAGAGGGTCATTCATACTGTGCTGTTTACAAGCAACCTTATAAATGTCTTTAAAAATATGAAAAATCACAAGCATAAAAAGTAGCAAAAATGGTATTCAAAACGTACATGTAAATGCAATATCGTTAACAACACTGCATGTTAAAACAAACCATCAAATTCAGCGACTGTCTGCAGCTGTACAGTATAAAGAACAGTGTGAGGAATGAGTAAGTGCTTCATGGGGTGAGAAAATGAAAGCTGACCTTTAGAGTAAAGCAGATGATGATGTCTGTGCCTCTGGATTTAGCGGTCTGAAAAAACACGCACCGTACTACTAAAATTCAGCCACTACACATAATCTGTCAGAACGGCCTTCCTGGAGATTAATCTGATCAAAAAAACGTAGATGTCCTCCAAAAACTGAAACCCAAAGAGTCAGTTAAAACTGGAACACTGTTTGACTTATATAGACAAGCATTTAATAAAGTAATTCAATCTTGTAAAAAATAAAATCTTGTCATCATTTATCAACCCTGATCGTTAGAAACCCATAGGACTTTCTTTCATTTGTGGGACAAAAAAAGGCTAAAATATGGCTGGATGTGCAACAGGTTAGTTCAGATGCATATCTTTGAGGGATTTATTAATGGCAAATATTTAAATTTGGTTATAATGTATTTCGAACACATTCAGTTTATTAGCACTACAGAAACCAGAGCTGTTTCATTTATTCATGACTGACAAATATGCATCACATTAAGTTAAATTAAAACCGTGTAATCCAAATGGATGGAAATGTTATACAATTCAAAAACCTTAATCTTCTATTTAGGCCTAAATATCTTTTTGAGTATAGCTTTGTGTGACAAAAGGCTCATTTTTATTCACTTTTATGGTACCTTTGTCCTGCTTGGGTGCGAACGTTCTTCAACGCATTTAATTTTGTGTTTTAGAGAATAAAGATAGTCTTTAGGGTTTGGAATCACACATACAAAACCACCTGAATCACTAAAAAGTGATGGTAAACTTAAGCAACTACTTTGATTTGTGAGCCCTGACTTCTGATGTGATAAGAATAGGTGTTTGTTTGACATCTGCTCCATTATGATTAACTTCTGTCTGAAGACGTGCTTTGACTAACAACGCGTTTCCAAAGAACGGTGCACTGCCTTTAAATGATCAAATGTCTGTTTTCCCATTGTGTTAGTATAAAACAATTGCTCCGCGCAGCACTTTACATTTTAAGATCTATCAGAGTTGCTTTTTTATTTGAGAGCCAGTATATCCCCTGTCAAATAATTTTGGTTTTAATTCATCAAAGGTTTGTGTAAATCCGAACACTGCCGCCTACAGAAAGTTGATTAAATCCATTTATAAACCCGAAGTCTTGAACAGCAGACTAGCATCTGTGATTTGTTGACTGCAGCGTCCGCTGTTAGACGCTCTCATGGCAAAACCAGACTGACTGTTTCACTCCTCAAAGTCGCTATAAAAGTGACACCGAAAGTTATAAATGCAAATGCAGCAGAGCTGGTGTATTTTATCATGAATAATTGAGTGTGACTCTGTTGTGGGAGATCTAATCAAACAGATGCACAATTTGTTGAGCACCCTTATTAAAAACACTTTGGAAAGTTCGCTGTGTGTGTTTTTGTCCCTTTAGTTGTATTGCCACAATTGTACACACACATAATGGCACACATAATGCAGGTTTCTGCAGAGACAAGCAGCAATAAGAAATGCATTCACTTTTGTTGGTTTGTCTGCTCTGCGTTCATACTGAAGCCCACATGAACTGGAAAAGAACGAATCCTGTTGATTTCTAATTTTAAGATGTGTTCAGCAAACGTGGTTGAGTCTGTGGAGGAAGAGAACAAGCTGAAATGTATTGCATGAATTATTTAACATAAATGTTGTTTATATGACCTGTAAAGTTGTCTAAGTTGTAATTTTAGAGGTGGAACTATCTACTGAAATATATAAAAAAGATGTTTGATTCAATTTTTCACTTGCTTTTTCTTTAATTATTTGTGAATCTAACTAGTAAATTTCACATTCTATGTATTATTTATTGTATTTATTTTTTTTTTTTTTCATCAGCAGTTGTTGCAATTTTGAGAAAACATTAAAAATGACTGATTTTAGTAAATCCAGTGGTCAAATGCTGTGTTATTATAACTAGTGACACGTTTTCTTCTAAGCTTTCACAAAACTGGAAGACTTCCTAAATAAATATAAGCAGTAGGCTATTTTAGAAGTGAAATTTAAAGGAGAATTAATAAATTCTGAATAATTTATTGCTATTGTATATAACGTAATCATGTAACCAATAAAATTGAACTGTAGTCTGATTACAAGTATTTTCAAATGTAATGTAATCTAATTACCAGTCCTTAATTTTTTTAATCTGATTACATAATCCAGATTACATGTAATCAGTTACTACCCAGCACTGAATGTTAAGCTACCACTGTGGTACTCTAACAAGCACAAAACCCAAATATTGTATAAAATAATCAATTGCTAATTAAATTACTCAACTTATCAATCACTTTTGGCATTGTATTTATAAACATCCAACTTGAAGTTCTATAGTGCGTCTTATCATGGGTCTTTACTGGATTAAAATGGTAATCATTTTTAAAATACTGTAATTAATAATCATACTGTGTCTTCCAGGTTCTTCTAATTGCCCTTGCATTGAGGAGGGGAAACTAATTATCCACAAACCTCCTTCAATTAGTGTGACATTTTGAAAAGGTTAGACAAATCAATGAAAAACGTGCACATTGAAATTGTGGCATTTCCTGGTTTCTCTGATAGCTGCAGCTCATCTGGAACAGTAGGGACTGTTTAAATGAAGTCCCCGCATTAACCATCAGCATTCGCGCTTTGTTTGCTGGGACTCAAATAGTCTGCATTGTTCGACACTGCAAGCATGAAGGGCATTTCTTGTTTGAGAGCAGTTTGCCAAAATCATTCACACATTAAAATCTGGAACTTTTGGTGTACAGTACATCCAGTACCATTCCAACCTTTGAAGTCAGTGAGATTTGTTTAAACAAATACTTTTTTTTTTTTAACCAAAGCTGCATTCAACTGATAAAACAATTTACAGTACAGACATTTATAATGTTATGAAAGATTTTTACTTCAAATAAATGCTGCTGTTCTGAAATGTCTATTTATCAACAAATCCTGAAAAAAAAAAAAAAAAAAAAAAAAAAAGGTCACAGTTTCCACAAAAACATAAGGCAGCACAACTGTTTTCAACAATGATAATAATCAGAAACGTTTCTTGAACAGCAAATAAGCATATTAGAATGATTGAAGGATCATGTGACACTGAAGACTAGAGTAATGATGCTGAAAAATCAGCTTCGGTCACAGGAATAAATTACATGTTAAAAGTTCACACAGAAAACAGCTATTTTAAATTGTAATTATATTTCACAGTATTACAGCTTTTCTATATTTTCTTTATCAAATAAATGCAGCCTTTATGACCTTTCTGAGAAAAAAAAAAAAAAAATCACACAATCAATTTCATTTTAGTTTAGTTTAGTTTAGTTTAGTTTAATTTAGTTCAGTTTATTAAGGTTTGTGTTATTTCATTAGAACTTTTTTTTTTTTTTTTAAGTTTGGGTATGTTTGTTACACTTTTAAACAATCTTCTTTTGTCTTGTGACTCATGAGCATTATGGCAGAGATATTTTTAGCAGCATTTCAAATAAGTAACAACAGCAAAGTTATACTTAGAAGGATGAATTAATTTACATGAGTTCAAAATATCAAGATTAAATTAAATTAAATTCACCAAAGGCTGAGCAATATTTAATATAATATTCTTTGGGCTGTATGAACAGTGCACACACAGACTCATCAGCTGTGTTTTCACACTTTATTTCCGTGTCCGCTCTGAGAGACCGAAAAGACCAGACAAAAAAGCAGTACGGATAAAAACTTTCATCTTGTCGTTTTTTAATCTTCTCTCTGTCTTTCTGAACATTCCCGAGCGCTTCAGGTAATAAATCACGTCTGAGACTGGAGGTGAGCGCTTGAGCGACGGTCAGCGAAACGCTCGCTCTCCTCGCTCTTCGTGTTTCATTGGAAGCGGCTTGAGAAAGCATGCTGAGACGGAAACACAAAAGCTATCACCTGCCGTTTCAATACTTGATTGTTTGTTGATTTTGCTCTCTAAATAAACTGGAGCAATGCTAAAACATACATTTGAAACAAATGTAATTTGCATCATTACCATGAGGTTTGATGATTTGATGATATCATGTTGCTAAGGTTTTCGGAATGCTTGTTAAAGTTATGCTGTGTGGTTGCTATAGTGGTTGCTAGGGATTTAGGGTCGATAAAATTGTAAACCTACATATTCCATATTGCAAAACAAAACAAAACAAACAAACAAACAAACAAACAAAAAATACATACATATATATATATATATATATATATATATGCTGTTTGAGCTACAGTAATAGTCATTCTTGCCTTAGCAAATGCCAATAAAAAGCCACAGGTTTTGAAAATGAGTTGCGTTTTGCTGACGCATCCTGTTCGGTATCAGTACCGTCTGATGCACATAAATCTTGATGAAAGACAAACATGAAGTTGTAATACAAAAGGAGCACTGCCGCTTTGCCAATGATCAATATTTCCAAGCATTCGCTTATTTTTCAGCAAGAACTGCTGATGAGGTCCGGCTGTAGTTCTTCATTACAGGAATATAGATTCGCTTCTATCAAAGAGCACTTGACATATGAAACTAAACCTCTATTTTAAGAGGCCTTTTATTGGTATTTCATCACCAGAGCCCCAAAACCGTTGGCTCGCTCCCAGCTGAAAGTCCTGCCACTGCAGTATAGATTCAGCTGAGCAYGGGTCACTGGGCCGGAGAAAGCCCGAGTAAAATTAGCCACCAATGCAAACCTCATTCTCAAAGTCCTAAAACTGTTTTCCAAAGGCTGACAAAGGGACTATCTGGAAAAGGTCAGCGGATCTACTGAACAGACCGAACCAAAAAAAAAAAAAAAACTGTGCAATCTGTCATTACAAAGAAACTGATTTACACCTGGTGTGTGAGATAATGAAGCTGACATTATCGAGTTTCAAAGTACACTTTGAAAATACAAAATCCACAATATATTTAATATATGGCAGCAAAAATGCTCTGAATGAGGTTTTGTCTTGTATATTTCTATATTAGCGAGTCTGCTTTTATCAATCGTCAGCATGGTTGCAATTACTGATTTCAAAGTTCATATTGTGAGTTGCACTTTATTTTCAATATTTCTTTTTGCACTATTTTGTAAACAAAAATAGTTCTAAACAGAGCCACAACAGAACTGTTGTGCATCTCCGAGCCATACGTATCACTGTTTTGATACTAAATGAATGAGTGAGTGAATAATTCAATGATTCCTAAAAGCAGTCTCTGAATGAATCACATTTTTGAATGAACTGGTTGAATGGATGATTTAATGACTCACTCATTATGACAGTGCTACTTGCCACTACTGGCAGGATTAGTTTCATAAACAAAATATAATTTCAGTTTTAAATAAAATATATTTTTGAATCATAAATGTCATAGCATTGGCAATTGTAACTGCAGTGTAAATACATACATAAATGCTGCTTTAGTTGTATCTTCTGTGCCATCTTTCTGCAGTGCAAAAGTGTATTTTATTGATACTGATTTCATTTGATTACAGCCCTATATCGTATTATCCTAAATGAATTTTTTGATTAAATGCAAGAATTTGACATAAACAATGATGCATACATCTAATAAGCTTAAAATTGCTCTTACAAAGATAAAAATGCCCCTGGAAATTAATTTAAGTGGAAAAATATTGCTTTAATGAAAAAGTTAATATCTGTCACTGCCGGAGAACGAACCACTGCACAGAAAATGAAGAATATGGAAAGCTTCAGGAATCAGTTGTGTACGACAGGCCTAAACCAGCCAATGTACCAGCGCAAAAACAAACAAAATATCATCTAATCGTTATCAAAAAAATACTGAGATATCTTTTTTTTTTTTTCTTTAGTCAACATCACACACCCTTAATATACACTCAATTGCTGAAGCTTCTCTTGCACTGAACCTTCCTGCGGATTTTCCTTCACTCACCGATACTCTAACACCAGTTGTTTTCTCATGTTGCATTTCACCACTCAAAGAACAGCTGATAGCTCTCCAATCCCAGCTCTGTTCCAGAAAGATTTCTGCACTGAAGACCTAAATCTGCAGGACTAAACATGGGCCTTGCGTCTACATCCATTAATTGAAAGGACTTGAATGCTCTGCTGACATAACACATATAGATTCATGTTTACACACAGCAGATACACATATGGCTTCAGGGTATGTTTAATAGTAACGTGTGTTGCATACAAATAAAGTCTCCATAACAAGCTGAATCGTATGATCCATATGTATAGTGATAGTTCCCAGTTTTTTTCTTCCAGTAGCAGTCAACATCAATATTGTGTTTGAGCGTAACTGAAATTCTATATATGGGTGAAAGGGCAACGCAGCGGTCAATATAGAGCAGTTGCCATCGCTGTTTTTCATTCAGTCCTGTGCACTCACTGTACTCATACAGGACGAGGCATGTTTAATGATTTTATGTTTGATATGTTATGGTACATCCATGTTAAGTGCGCCAGACTATCATTACATATTCAGTGCATTAAAAAAAAAAGCTGAATGCATTACAAAATATTTACTCGAGGATACTGTACCTGAAAGATGAGTGTCATCCTGATGACCACAAATGTGCAATTACATTTACTTAAACATTGCTTTCTCTAACATGCACAGCAAGAAAAAAGCTGCCATATTTAGTCCAAAAAAGTCTATAATTAATGCAAATCAGACTTTTTATTGCCTAATTCTTCAGAAAGCCATGCATCTGCTAGTTAAAGACCCCAATAAACAAAACTACAATGTAAAGCACCTATAACAACACATAAAGAACTTTCTACATGCTGGAAAAAGCACGTAACCAACTTAGTGAAACTATTGAGGTACTGTACAATATGTGCAACTAATAATGCTAACAATGATTTTGAATAGTAATCAGTTTTTTTTTTTAATGAAATGTTCTCATCTAACCAATACGATCCTGAAGCTGTTGTATTATAAACTAAGTCTGAAATATCACGTAATATATCATGCGGCGTTAATCTGACTCCATGAGAACACAGTGTAGAGAAATACTGGCAATTGGACAGGTGCTTCTACAGATTTTCAGTCAAAAATGTTATATTGAAAAGCTTCACTCCATCTAAAGCATGCATGTTTATACCTGATCTCTCTGAGACATCCAACAGAAGCAATATCATATTTTCAGTTTCAGTGCAACTAGGAAAAGTCATTCTGATACTTCAATACAGTTTTGAGAGATCTCGCAGAACATGAGTGTGAGGAATAACTGAAGCACCTTTATCGCTTTTGAACACAATAAGAAACCCTGCGATGGTCATTCTGCTCGTTTGTTCTGGAAGAAAGCTTGCTCTTACAATGAACCCGTCTCTCTCATTCTCAGTAGCATAAGATTCAGGCAAACGCGCAGAGATGATCAGCTCTAGATGTGACTGACGGGCGGTCAAATCTTACCTAAGGTGAAGTAGGGCAGCGCCGTGTTGTCCAGATCGTCCAGAACCGAGATGCGACCCGGCAGGTCAGTCCTGACGAACAGCAGGAGTCTGGACTCCCCTCCGGCGAGACTCCCGGATCCCGCGCCGGTGAAGCTGAACTCATTCTCCCGGAGCACGGGCAGAGTGGACACGGTCACGGTCTTCACCTCACACGGACTCTCCGCGTCGCCTCTCTTGTCCCGTTCCTCGTCTAGCTTTCCTCCGGCCCGGGTTCTGCTCACAAGGAGCCCCAGCAGCAGGAGGAGGAGAAGACGCGCGTCTCTCGGTGTCATTCCGCTCGCGGTGCCGCTGCGCGTGGATTGAGCGTCTCATGTAAAGCGCTGGTGGTTTATAGCAGCGGCAGAGGCGCTGAGTGTGACCGGCAGGCGGCAGCACTGAGAGCCGCGTCCTACACGTTCACTTAGGCACAATAACTGAAACAACAGCATCATACACAATGAAACAGTGTATAAAAAATACCATTCTATAATTTAACATATACACAAAAAAACATAATTATATTATTATTATTATTATTATTATTATTATTATCATTTATCATTGCATAAGAAGCTTTTAAATATACATATACAATAATGACATAAGCAATAAAATAAACCTTTATGTATTTAGATCTATTTAGTTATGTTAAATAATATTCTGACTTAAATAAAGTCAGATAATTTAGATAAAACAGTATAATTTATTTAAAATGCTTTTTTATCTTGGTCAGCTTGTCTAAAAGCAGATAATACTTCCTACAGAAAAAGGAAAGAAAAAAGTGTTTATATGGTATTTTGGATTGCAGACCCATTTTATAAAACTTTTTTTTAAGCACATAACAGAAAAGTGATGCATGTTTTAAAATGACAGCACAATAAACATGCAGGTCTTTTGAAGCTGTCTTTACACATAGTAAGTAAACCAAAAAAAAAAAAAAAAAACTATAAAAACAAAATATATTTTTTAGTTTTATTATAAGTGAAAAGTCTACTTTCAAATGATAGCTAATTCAGCTTTTGTTTATAGTAAAAATGTTGTAAATGGCTCAGAATATAACATGTTGACCTACATTATTTAACATTTTGAATGTTTTTGTCTTTGGGAAAATAATTATTATAAAATGTAATAATTAATATAAAATTTGAAATTTTATTATACAATATTGCTTATGGATTTTCCTTTACCAAATCAGAGTACATTTTTTAAAAGTTGGTTCAGAGGATTTATTTATTTATTTATCATTCATTCAAGTGTGTATTTGTTTTAAATCACTACATGGTTTGAATTGCATCACATAATAGATTCCAAAACATCAAATCGACTAAACTCATGCAGATAAACTTGACTTTGTCACATGAAACAGCAGTGAGCTGAGATGAATGTGACACCTGGAGCTCCTGCATGTCAGTTCACACAGCGACTGAGCAAAAAACACATGTGTGCCCTATGAAACCACCTCCTGAAGAGATGCCCTCCGTTCTCCAACTGCGTAGGTGTGTGTGTTCCCACGCTTCGCAACAGCCTATGTACAGGTTTGATTAACATACAGAGTGCTGTAAAAGACAATTTAATTAAACAGTTTCTAACAGTCCTAATAAACTTGATTGCACTGCACAACACTTGATTTTTTTAACAGAAGTGGATGCCGATATCTTCATGCGACTTGCTACCCAAGAGACTGGGGACTGATATATTTCATTTACTGCATGCAGTGTCTGTGCTGGCAGAACCTGCTGACGACTCAGAATGGCGGTGACATGTGGCAGACAGGGAGAGCAAACAAGTATCAGTGTTTCAGCACGTATGTAAAGAGAACGATACACTCTTAATAGCTAATAGGGCTTTTTCGCACACTCCCCCAGTGGATATATGAGATTCATTGTCGTCGAAATTGTCTTGACCTCTGTGCCAAGGAGTCCTCTGATTTCTCCAAATTGAATTTGACAAACAACACGGCAGCTAGCGTCGGTCTAGACAGAGATGCTTTAAACGGGTTTAGTGTGTGTAATGAGTCCAGCCTCTCTCCTCTCCATCTTAGCCATAGGTCTGCCATGCTTGTTGTCTTGATTCTCACAAATAAATGAACAATTTGTCCTTCCTTTCTTCCTCTGGACTGGTGCAGCACAGGCTCTAGAACGACATGCTTATTTATTGCTTACCCAGTTATTTATACTCTGCAGCTGGAGGGTGTTGCTGTTTAAATGATAAGGGTGTAATATGAAACGGAGGCATGTGCAATGCTTTTTCAGCACATATGAGCCAAACATTTCATCCTCAACAAAGCATGGGTGAATCTCATGCATTTTGCATTCATTTTAGGATCAGTAAGATTTATTGCATTATTTCCGTGACAATTAACCACACTTCTCCCTAAACTCTCATTGCCGTAACGGGCTGGGATGTTTTACTTTGAGCTTTTTTTTGTCATCCTCATTATTCTCAATAAGAGTCTCATTAAATTTTCATTACTTTAGCACAGTGTTTTTAATTCAAATCAGCATTTACATATATATCTTTGGTTCTCAATATCTCATCTTTGCTCGCAGGCCTTGTGCTGTGCAGATGTTGAATCTGAATGAGCTGTGTGTGTGTGTGTGTGAGAGAGAGTTTGGTTGTCTCTGTCCCTGGTGCTGAACAGCATGAAGGATTCGCTGTCCATGGTGCTGAACAGCATGAAGGATTCTCTTTCAAACCCTTGAGGAAGCCAGGCCACTACGTTTGGTATATTTATTTATTTGGGTCACCAATAATGAAATTCAGGGCTGTTGTATATTAACTGATGCCCTGGTCCTAAGGTCAATCGATGACCATTTGATCATATTGTAAATTCCAATATAAATGCTGAGTGTTTTGTGTACACGGTATGTCTTATGGTGGCTTGCACCAGCATTTTAAATTCTTCAATTATGGAATTAGATTTTTTTTTTTTTTTTTTTTCACGCTAACATGAATAATATTGCCTAAGCGTGCAGGTCAGGGATTTTTACACTTGAGTGCTATAATGCCGATTTTGAGCCAGTCCAGTGAACTCTGCCGACGAAGTAAAATAAATAACCACTAAGAAGAACTGTCGTAAGAGTCCGTCCATATCTAAAGGCTGCTTTTAGTAGGCAGAACAGTGTGTCATATCTAAACAGAACATTTTGGTTACACTGCAGTTTTAGAACTGCTGAAATATCACTGATTATATATCGTTCATAAAAAAAAAAAAAAAAAAAAAACATAATTTGCTTGTGAAACCTCATATAAAACATAACTAGCTTCCCTGATTTTAACAACTGTATTCATAAAAACATGCTGAGTGTTTTTATTTTATTTTATTTTATTTTATTTTATTTTATTTTATTTTATTTTATTTTATTTTATTTTATTTTATTTTATTTTATTTTATTTTATTT
>JAHKKF010525321.1:0-12639 GCA_019740295.1 Labeo calbasu | reverse complement strand
AAGGGTGTTGTTTTACAAAACCATTGAGAATTTTTAATCAAAGTATATTAGAGACTTTTCATTAAGACCCTAAAGAAACTTGTGGAAAATGGGCATCCGAAAAAAATAACCAGGCAAATGATATATGTACAAATCCCTCTATAAAAACTTCTGTAATATAGAAAGGTATAAAACTGTAAATAATGGTGTATATAAGTGCTACTGAAGTGGAGAAACAAACTAATTTTGAGAAAATGTCTTTTAAAAATATGTATTGTAATTAAAATCTACAGACACAAACACATGAAGTGCAAAAATAAAACCAGGCGAATGATGTATGAATAAACCCTTCTATAAAAACTTCCAGAATACAGAAAGAAATAAAACAGTAAATTCTGGTGTATATAAGTGCTACTGAAGTGGAGAAACAAACTAATTTCAAGAAAATGACCTTTTGAAGATATATTGAAATGTACAGACATAAATGGATGAAGTGCAAAAATAAAACCAGGCGGATGATATATGAACAAACACCTCTATAAAAACTTTCAGAATATAGAAAGGTATAAAACTGTAAATTCTGTTGTATGTAAGTGCTGCTGAACTAATTTTGAGAAAATAACCTTAAAAGACATATATTGAAATGTACAGACACAAATAGATGAAGTTCAGAAATAAAACCGGTCGAATGATATATGAACAAACCCCTCTATAACAACTTTAACAGATGAATAAAACTGTAAGTTCTGGTGTATGTAAATGCTGCTGAAGTATTGAAAGAAACTCATTTTGAGATAATGGCCCTTAAAGATTGAAATCTACATATGCAAATAGATTAATTTCATAAAATAGTGCATTAAAAGTGTATTTTCCTTTCACTTGTCTAAATGAAGACATGTGATGGAAGCAAAATAGCCCAAAAAAGCCCAAAAAGTGTATGACACATGTTTTGTCTTAATATAATTTTTGGCAAAGTATTAAATGTTTAGTGATAACTACAATAATAAGCTTATGATTTATTTTTTTTTAGGGTTTAATAGTGCAGGCTAATCTCACGCTAACTGAAACACCCAAAAAAGAGAAATATATTATCTGACTAGATGTAACTTTTGTGATATAATGTGTTTTGTGGCATTTAATTCAAAGAGCATTAATTGGCTTAATTTGCTGGGAAAGACTAAGCAAAACAAGTTATAGGATTTCTAATCAGGCCTCAAAGTTCTTCAAGTAAATGCAATCATTCAGGGGTTCGAGGAGGTTCATGTTTTGACGGGCTGGGAAGGATTGGGACGACAGCGGTCAGGCAGGATTGGTCATTTGCATGGCTGATTTAATGACACTTAGTCGGCAGCGGCGCAGATCGATACGAATCTCCTCGTCTGTTCATCAGGGCTTCAGACTATCACGCGGTTTAAGTGCGTGTTGTTAAATGAGATATCAGCTCTTCGATTTTTCCACATCTGCGCTTGTGCGTTTGGGAGAAGAGTGTTCGCTCTCTGAGTGCTTTTGACACCTTCACATTTCAATTAGACGTGATTTGTGTTTGAATACGGAGAGATTTCATGAATTAAAAGCATTAGGCTCTGGCATTTCATGTTCAGTGTTGCTCATGGTGTCTTCTCATCTTGTTTGAGTCCTTCTGTGTGAATGTTTCTTTAAATAAAACTGATAAAATAATGTTGAACCATATACAAGATGGAGAAGAATAGTAATAATGCTACTACGTTTACCAGTAGTGTCACAGTAACTTAGCTGCTTTACAAAATACTGCAGGTTTAACATTCTGACTCTGTTTAAATTAAAAGATTCACTGATTTATTTGAGTTGTGTATTTTCTGGAGACAGTTAGTAAATATTGTAGGGAAGTAAAATATTATAGTTATAGAAAATGTAATATATTCTTAATAATTATTTAGTTTAATGCTGCTGTTTATTTTTTTTATATATATTTTTGTTTGTTTGTTTTTTGCAAGCTGTACTACAAAAATGTTGCCTCTTTTTCACCATCTGTGGTTGAAACATACAATTTAAAGTTTCACAGATTGTTTTATGAATTTACTCAATTATAGAATTTAATTTTTTACACAAATTTATCAGCGTTTCATTAAATTATTTTTTAATAACATTTAATGAAAATATATATAAAAAATTAAAAATGAAATAAAATGTTCAAAACCTTAGTTTTTTAGCTAAATCTTTAATTGGCTTTTTTTAAAATTCTTAATGAAGTTTTGTTAATTTTACTAAAAATGAGGCATTAATCAATGGTTAACCTATCTGCCACATTGTCTTCTAATTATTTTCATGTTGCAGGTTTTCATCTTTTAATCTGATCAATGTATCATCATCATATGACATAAAATTAGTTGACATTTTTACTATTATTTATTTATGAAAATATGTAATATTGATGAAATATTTAAAAATGGTCATGTCTTTTATTGACTTTTTGATTCATTCTCAATAATGGAATTTTGTGCATTTTTACGCCAAAATACATTTTTACTGTTCTTTATTAATTAAAATATTTAATATTGATAAAATATTTAAAAACTGACATTTTTTTTTCAATTGACTTTTTAAATAATTCTCAATAATAGAATTTTGTTAGTTTTTACCCCAAAATACATTTTTACTATTATTTATTCAGATATTTAATATTGATAAAATATTTAAAAATGGTCATTTTAAAATTGACTTTTTAATTAAATATTAATTTTTTTTTCTAAATGGACTTTTTAATTAATTCTCAATATGGAATTTTGTTCATTTTTACCCCAAAATACATTTTTACTGTTCTTTATTAATTAAAATATTTAATATTAATAAAATATTTAAAAATGGTCATTTTAAAATTGACTTTTTAATTAATTCTCAATAATGGAATTTTGTTAATTATTACCCCAAATTACATTTGACTGCTGTTTATTTATGAAAATATTCAATATTGATAAAGTATTTTAAAATGGACATTCTTATTAACTTTTTAAATAATTCTCAGTAATGGAAATTTTTCATTTTTACCCCAAAATACATTTTTACGGTTGTGTATTTATTCAAATATTTAATATTGATAAAACAGTTAAAAATGGTCATTTTTATTGAGTTTTTAAGTAATTCTCAATAATAAAATTTTGTTCATTTCTACCCCAAAGTACATTTGTACTATTTTTTTTTATTTATTAAAATATTTAATATTGATAAAATATTTTAAAATGTTATTTTTAAAATTGACTTTTTAATCAACTCTCAAAAATGGGTAATCATTTTTACCCCAAAATACATGTTTACTATTGTTTGTTTATTAAAATATTTAATATTGAGAAAATATTTAAAAATGGTATTTTTATTTTAAAAAAATTGAGTTTTTAATTAATTCTCAATAATGGAATTTTCTTAATTTTCCCCAAAGATGAGACACTAGTCAATCTGTCAGATTTTCATCATTTAATCTGATAAATTTATCACATCATGAAATAAATTTGATTTTTGATTGACATTTTTAATCAAATTTTCAGAAAAATTTAAATGGAAAATATTTAAAAAATCGCTATCAAAAGTTGATTTAAAATTTTAACTAGTAAGTATAATTATACATTCTTAATAATGGGATTTAGTTAATACTTAATTCCCAAAAATGAAACCTGTTTCACAATAATAACTTAATTGTTTTAATTTTAAGTGTTTAGTTTAATAAACTTATCATGTCAAGAAACTAATTTGATTTTAATTTCAAATCAATTTAAGTCGAAAGTATAGGACATTAATGTAAACCATATTTCCCATACATATCATTAAGTGAGCACTCTTATTTAGCACGTTTCTCTGTTTTAGTGTACTGTAGGTGTTCAGTTGTGCTGCAGGTACGTTCATCATGTTCTCACGTGGCGTTAATCTCTGCATTGATGGTTTGGACCCTGACGGGAAATGCACAGACGGCTGACATGTCACTCGTTTCTTTGGAGGACCAATTGTGATTAATGGCGTGAGCCACAACAACACGAGCTACATGAGCATGTAATCATCATTAATTACTCTAACGCTGAATGAGCTGTTGTTCCTCGGGCATTAAGTTATCAGCAATAACGTTCCACTCCGATGGACAGCGAATCAACATAACCAAGTTACCAAACCACAGGCTGCAAGCGTACTATCTCTTCAGATTGATTGGTGCTTCCAAACAAGCTTTGGATGAAAAAAACATTTCACATGAAGAATCTGTTGATGCTTCTAAAACTGAGATGAGTAATATTCAGTTAATATTCAGTGAGTGTTCAATGCGGGAACAAACCGTGAAAAACCAAAACACTTGAGTGAAATAGCTGAAAAAGCTCTGTTTTAGCTCTGAGTGTCTGTATTCAGACTCTCACAATATGTGAAATCATGAGTTATGGCAGAATGCTGATAAGGCCGTCGCTCGCATTGGGTTATAAATCAAAAAAACTCCAATTGAGGTTTAGCAAATACGTTGACCTTTGTAGATCCATTTCGTGCAAATGTGTTCCCCGCGTCTTATCTCGCCGTGAAAAATAATAACTGCCAGGTAAATTGTATCTGTGATTTGCACATGATAAGTACTTTTAAAGCCACATTAAACTATACAATTTCATTGCCGCCTGGCTTGGAGTTGAATACAGAAAACTTAATGGAGCCGTATGAAGCCATGCATAATTCATGATCTCTACATATCTGAGAATTACACTCAAAATACAAGAGGGAAAGGTTACGGGTGTGTAAAGTCAAAGTGGCAATTGACAAATTTGATGGTTTTTGTAATACTGAACTGAATTGCTTTTGAATATTGGAGGTTTTACCCTCTTGACCCAAAAATGAATGTTTGCTGAACATCCAAGATGTAGATGAGTTTGATTCTTCCTTAGATTTGGAGAAATATAGCACTGCATCATTTGCTCACCAATGGATGTGAATGGGTGCCGTCAGAATGTCCAAAAAAAAAATCACAATAATTCACAACTAGTCCACACCACTACAGTCTATCAATTAACATCTTTGTGTTTGTAAGAAACAAATCTATCAAGACGTTTTTTAATATCAAACTGCTTTCTGCTAAAATACGAGTCCGTATTAACTAGAGATGCACCGATGTATCGCCCAACAATCGGTATCGGCCGATAAAAGCAATTTATTTCACTACCAGGGCCAATAATATCCTGTCAATCAAAAGGCGGCGAAAAAACGTGGCAGACTGCAACTCATACTGTGAGTGAAGAAAATCTGTGTTGAATTTAGGGCTGTCAGAATGAACATGACAATCAGGCATTAAGAGTTAAAAATAGCGACATTAAAGCAGGCTCTATTTGACCATACGAATCACCCGTAGTTAAAGCCAGCATTGGAGATCTGCATTTGTAGCAAGCCTCGCGTCCAATAATCGCAAAGAGCTCTGTGCTTTCTTTCTTCTGATCTCAGCTTTCAAATCCTGTACATTCAATCACGAAATACAAACAACGAATGCCGTTTTGACGCTTTTAAACGTGACATGACAGGTTACTATTACACCTCAGTAAGTGGCAGCGGAGCGTGACTCGCTTCCATTTTAATAAGTTATAGCGCAAAATACACTTTTTTTTGAGGAAAACATTTCAGGATTTTTCTGCATATAATGGACTTGATTGGTGCCCCGATTTTGAACTTCCAAAATGTAGTTTAAATGCAGCTTTAAAAGGTTCTAGATGATCCCAGCCGAGGAAGAAGGGTCTTATCTAGCGACACGAGCTGTCATTTTCTAAACAAATTCACAATTTATATGAATTTTTCTCCTTCTCAAAAACGCAATTTTATTATGTAGCACAGGCTCTGAGATGCACGTCCACGATGCTACGAATTAGTGATGGGTCGTTTTTGAACGATTCGTTCATTTTGAACGAACTTGTCAGATAAGAGGTGAGGTGAGCTAATCATAGACTAAAGACCCAGGTAAACAATGAATTAATCTTTTTTGTTTCTTATAGCATTATAGTTTTGTCTTGTTTATAGTGTTTGATCAGTGTTTATGTAAGCAGTAGATGTGTTAGGGAAGTAACACATAACATTTTAATTATATTTTGCTAAAATAAACGAAATGACTCAAAAAGATTCGTTCATTTTGCTGAACGAGACTCAAAGGTCCGAGTCGGTAAAATGATCAGAACTTCCCATCACTACTACGAATCACGTGTAAGTTCATCATCTGTGTACTGAGTATGGCGAAAAACTCCATCTTATTTTCTCCTACAACTTCAGAATCGTCCAACATCGTTGTACCTTTTTGTTTGTAAACAGCGTTTGACTTACTTGCACTTTCTTAGTCTTTGTGCGTTCGCTTTGTAAACACTGGGTCTGTAGTTCCACATGACCTTTTGACATGATTCAGTAGTATGTGAACACACATCCTAGACCCTGTGCTACACAAGTTTTTGTGTTTAAAAAGTATACAAACTTTTATTTTTCAAAAAAAATGACAGATTAGATAAGACCCTTCTTCCTCGGCTGGGATCGTTTAGAGCCTTTGAAGCTGCATTTAAACTACGTTTTGGAAGTCCAAAATCGGGGCACCAATGAAGTCCATTATATGGAGAAAATCAATTTCTTTACGACTGAAGACAGAAAGACATGAACATCTTGAATGACAAGAAGGTGAGTAAATTATTTGTAAATTGTTGTTTTGGAAGTGGACTTCTCCTTTAACCGGTTAACCGTTAACCGACAGGAAGAATTTTGACCGATTAATACAATCAGTTAAACAGTTTAAAAGGTAATTTTTTTATTATTTTTTTTAGTTTCAGTAATTTATCAAAATATTTGAAAACATTTGCTGGATGGTTAAAATAAAATAAAATAAAATTGCATTTTTGAGAGAGAAAAATTCATATAAATCGTCAATTTGTTTCGAAAATGACCGATTGTTTCGCTAGATAAGACCCTTTTTCCTCGGCTGGGATCGTTTAGAGCCTTTGAAGCTGCATTTAAACTACATTTTGAAAGTTCAAAATCGGGGCACCAATCAAGTCCATTATATGGAGAAAATTCCTAAAATGTTTTCCTCAAAAACCATAATTTCTTTACGACTGAAGACAAAGACATGAACATCTTGGATGACAAGGGGATGAGTACATTATTTGTGAATTGTTGTTCTGGAAGTGGACTTCTCCTTTAAAATGAGCATCCCTAGTAGCAATGTTTTGCGGTTTTAACTTAAATCTATGTTTAAATACCATAATTTCATTAACTGATATAATGTTTTGCACCTTTGTAATACACTGATAACCACCAAAAGAAGTGGTGATGACAAAGTCACATGATGAACCAAAGCCCATCACAAGCAGCTTTTAAATAATAATAATATATATATATAGAAGGTGCACAGTGTCATTCACACAAACACTAAACACCATCATGGTAACACACATGAAACTGAAATAATGCAATACACATTCAACAACAATAGATGTACAACCCTAATGTACAAAACTGATGAGAAAAAACTTATTTCAAAAAAAAAAAAAAAAAAATCAAATTAAAAAAAAATGTAATGCAGGGAATTCTGGGAATGTCGTATTTGCGGTTATTCACTCTAAATTTTACATTCTTTTTCACTTCTGAAAACGGTATACTACTGTAAAGTAGTACAGTTACAGTTTTTCACTGTAAATAGAGGGGAACTTACTGTTATTTTATTACTATACTGTCATTTTTTTTCAGTGTAATAACGCTTCCTCCACTGAAAAAGTCGTCTCGTCTGAATAAAGAGAGAAATCTGCACAGGAGGAAGCGTTTTTATGGATTATGGACTTTTTGAAATCAAACTGTCTTATTAATGGATTTGTTTCTTATAAACACACAGCTTTTGGCTTCTCAAGATATTAATTGACGGACTGGAGTGGTGTGGATCACTTGTGAATTATTGTGATGTTTTTATCAGCTGTTTGGACTCTCATCCTGACGGCACCCATCCACCTCTGTTGACGAGCAAGTGATGCAATGCTACGTTTTTCCAAATCTGATGAAGAAGCAAACTCATCTACATCTTGGATGGCTTGAGGGTGAGCACATTTTCAGCAAAAATTCATTTATGAGGTGAGTTATTTCTTACAGTTCTCTATCAAGTTTTCCTGCAGGTTTAATTTTGAAGTGTGCAACATAAAAAGCTCATAAGACACAGTGTGTCGCAGACTTCCTCTCCTAGAATTGTTTGCTAATGTAATTACGTTTAATTGGTGATCTGACAGCGGAAGACCTAAATTGATAATTAGCTTCTCAAAGGAGAAAATAATTACTTTCTGTTTGAGATTTGTACTGTGTCTTTGGACCGACTCCAGATACCGACTTTGAGAATGCTTCATTTTATAGCACACAGATGATATCGTAGGATGCTTCACTCGACTCGACGCTTAACTTGAATTGTCTTTGCCAGCTTTCTCTCAGCAGACTCTGTCTGAATTTGTTGTGTTGCAGTTCCCGGGTTATTACGTGCTCTTTTTTTAATACGCATTGACTTGCCTGTCAATAATTGTGTTAACTAAGCTACAATTAAAGGTCAAAACAAATCAATCCATGTGAAACGCAGCTGCGTAATTGATGATTGGATGATGTCCTGCAGATTAAAACCATTTGTATCTACTGAAAGCTCGACTCTTTTTCATTTTAATATGCAGACTTTGTCTTATTGTTTGGTTTTTGGTCATTGTTGCTTTTCGTTCATCTGTTAGTTCAGCTTTGTTTGTCTGTCAGTTTTGAATGCTGATTTTTTTGACAGCCAAGGTGGAAATGTATTTTCACAGTTGGACAGCTGGTTATATTAAGACACATTTTGTAAACATCTGCAGTTTTGATTAAAAGAAGGCAGCGTTATTTCATGTTTTGATAGGTGCAAATGAGATTCCAAGCAAGAATTAAAATAACAGAGGCTTAAAATAACACCCATTTGTCATATTTTATTACCTGCTGCTCTAGTGGTTTTATTAATGATGTTTTTAAAAATATCAAAAGTTGGAATTAAAACCAGATTTTTACTTTATCTGAGGAAAATGTGGGTTATTATAGTTACCTAAAACCATAAAACTTTATCATTTGAAATAAATGTTTACTGATGTTTACTTACTTTATTTCAGCTTTTTGCCAAGACTAAAGTTCTCATTTGCATTTTGTTTTGACTAAAACTGAAATAAAATAATGCTATAGCAATTTAAAAAGTTAATAAAAAAGATAAAAGCATAATTAAAAACAACAAAACTAAAACTTTATCCAAATTTATATGAAAATTAATAAATTCAAAATATGAATAAAAAACAAAAAAATAAATAAAAATATAATCAAATAAAAATGAATACTATATAGCTATTTAAACAGATTAAAAATATATTTTAATAAAAATAATGTAAAAGTAAAACCCTAATTCAAAATATTAATGAAGAACTTTATTACTTTAAATAAAGTTGAACTGAAATAAAATATAAAAAAGCGTACACTTATTTCAATTACTGCATAGCTATTTAAAAAAAAAGCTAATTATTTAAAAAAAAAAAAATGATAAAAGCACACAGCGAAATTACTAAAACTTTACCTGAATTTAAATAAAAATTAAAAAATAAAAACTAATTCAAAATATGAATTTAAAAAATCTTACTTGACAAACATTAAGTAAATATAATAAAATAAAAACATTTTATTTGTTCTTATTGCCAGTTTGGCAACATTCCTCATTTATATTTTGTTTTACTTGATGTACTACAATAAGACTAAAATCTAGATAAAAATGAATACTTTATGGCCATTTTAAATAATAATAATAATAATAATAATAATATGGATAAAGGCACACTTTTTAACTAAATTTATATGAAAATCTAAAAATAAAACCTAATTTAAAATAATAATACTAAAATGTATTGCTTAAAATAAACTGGGGAAAAAAACATTCATTTCAGCTTGTTCCTAGAGCAACATTTCTCATTTGCCTTTTGTTTTACTTGATCTATTTCAATAATACTAAAACTGAAATAAAAATTAATTTTATGTAGCCATTTAAAAAAAAAAATAAATAAATACGATAAAGGCGTATAACAATTACTTTATTCAAATTTAAATAAAAAAAAATAAAAATAAAGCATAATTCAAAATATTAATGGAAAACCTTTATTACTTCAAATAAACATGAACTGAATAAACTGAAATAAAAAAAATAAAATAAAAAACGTACACTTTTTTTTCAGCTTTTTGCCAAGCCAAAACAAAAATAAAAATGTATACTACATTGCCTTTTATAAAGCTAATAATAAATGTATAAGTAAATGGGGAAAAAAAGAAGTATATAAAAGCACACAGCAAAATTACTAAAACTTTACCTGAATTTAAATGAAAATGTAAAAAATATACATTAATCCAGAATATTAATTTAAAAAAAATATTACTTGAAATACACATTAGGTAAAAAAAAAAAAAAAAAAAAAAAAAACTTGCCAAATGAGGCAACATTTCTCATTTGTTTTTTGTTTTTTTTTTGCTTGATGCACTATGATAGGACTAAAATAAAAATTAATACTACGTCGGCGCCGATAACCTTGTGGTTAGTGCGCCAACATGTAGCACAACTGTGCTCGCGGTGACCCGAGTTCGATTCCCGTCTCGAGGTCCTTTGTCGATCTCATCCAATACTTTCCTGTCTGTTGTCAACTGTCCTATCTAATAAAAAAGCCATAAAACCCCCCCCAAAAAATAATAAAAAAAAAAAAAAAAATGAATGCTATGTGGCCATATAAAACAAATAATAATGACAATAATACAAATGACAAAAGCAAAATATAAAAATGAAAACAAATTTAAATTAATAAAATCTAAAAAATAGTATCTCAGTTACACTAAAAGTTATACTGCTAAGTGGTGTTACAGTGTTTCCATTGTGTGGGAGGTTTCCAAGTTGTTGCTAGTTGTTTGCTAATGTATTCTGACTGGTTGCTATGACATCAACAGAGCGTTTTCACCTGATTTATGTTTCCGCAGGTAAATACTGTGCATCTGATCACTCAGTGAATTAAATCTCCTCAGCGACACTTGAGATTTAAGGAAACACAGTTAATTAATGACACTAACAAAGTTCAGGTTCATTTCGCTTCATGTTTATGTGCAAGTCTTTCATTGGCGTGTCTTTTAATAACTCATTTAACCTCTGTTCCACATACTCAGTATCTTGTGTCACTGTTTTCTCTTCTCGGCTCTTTTAGGTGTTGCACGACTCCATTTGCGTACAACTAAGTTCCCAGGAGCCTCATTAGAGACAGAAGTGTTTGGCATCATCTGGGAGAGTAATTAACGGCATGAGTTTAACACGTTCCTGCCATGCGGAGCCGCGCGCCGTCTGCCGAGCGCCGGGACGTTTCCCGCAGTATCGCTGCAACGAATCCCCACGCAGACGCTTCGCCTGTGACCCCACACAGACTGTAAATGTCAGTGTTAAAGGTAAATGTACTCAAAGACAACAGTTTAACATCACATGCTGCACATTTCCTTGGCTTGTTTGAGTGTGTGTGTGAGCTGCTACTACACCTGATAAACAGTTTCAATTTCCATTGACTTCCAATATATGGATAAAAAAAAGAAGTCTGTGGGAATCAAAGCTGTTTGGTTACCATCATTCTTCAAAATATCCACCAATCAATTGTTTTATCCATCCATCTATCATCCATCATTCCATCCACCCATCCATCCATCATTCTTTCTGGCCATCCACCCATCCATTTGATCTTTGTCCATCGTCTATTCATCCATCCATCTGTCCATCATTCTATCCATGATTCTGTCCATCCATCCATCCATGCATTTATCCATCCAGCCCTCTGTCCATCATTTTATCCATTTTTTTATCAATCCATCATTCTGTCCATCGATCCATTATTCTATTCATCCATCCATTATTCTGTCTGTCATCCATCCGTCTGTCCATCAGTGATTCTGTCCATCCATCATTCTGTCCATCAGTGATTCTGTCCATCCGTCCATCATCCATCCACGCATTCATCTATCCTTCATCCATCCATCCATCCCTCTGTCCACCATTCTGTCCATCAATGATTTTATCAATCTATCATTCTATCCATCCATCCATCTGGCTGTCCATTATTCTATTCATTCTATCCATCCATCCTTTATTCTATCCATTTATTCATGTATATGTCTGTCCATCATTCAATCTGTCTGTTCATCCATCACTGATCTGTCTGTCCATCCATCCGTCTATTATTCTATCTATCCGTCCATCCATCCATCCATTGTTCTATCTATCCATCCATCTATCTATTATTCTATCCATCCACTCATCATTTATTCTATCCATCCATCCATCTGGCTGTTCATTATTATTCAATGCATCAATGATTCTGTCCATCCATCTGTGCATCTATCATCATCCATCCATCCATTATTCTATCCATTTATCCATGTATATGTCTGTCCATCATTGATCTGTCCGTCCGTCCGTCCATCCATCTGTCCATCCATCCATTTATTCTATCTGTCTGTCCATCCATTCATCCATCTATTATTCTGTCCATCCACCCATCAATTATACTATCCATCCATCCATCTGGCTGTCCATTATTCTATTCATCAATGATTCTGTCCATCCATCTGTGCATCTATCCATCATCCATCCATCCATCCATCCAT
>JAHKKF010525320.1:0-13343 GCA_019740295.1 Labeo calbasu | reverse complement strand
TGTGTGACGTGCAGCAGGGTGTCTTTTACTTGAGTCCATGCACAGTCTGTAAGACTGTTTCAGTTCTCTCTGAACCATGTCAAGCTCCTCTTTAATGTCACAGAATTGCTGAGTCAGGGTTTGGACTTCAGCTCTGGCTGCTTTCAGTTGGTCCTCTAAGGCCTTAGCTCAGGGGCCGGTTGCATAAAGAGGTTAGATCAGTCTTAAAAAGTAAGTCAGCCAAATTTTTCTTTATGTCTGGTCCTAATGTTTTATATTCAGTTACAGAAAAATGTAGATTAGTCCAAGCTGAATCCAANNNATAAGACTGATTACTCTTTGGTTAACTGCTAGTTGATCAGACTAGTACTTAAGACACTGTCTTAACATAGAGGCTAAGTTTATGCAACTGGCCCCTGGTGTCTCTCTCATTAAGTTCTACGTATGTTGTTCTTAACAGCGACTTTGTGTGAAACAGTTCTTTTTCCAAGTCTTGTCTTGTGGCCTTTTCAAGCTGCTTTCTGTGTCTGGCAGTTGTTAGAGTCTCCTGAAAACTGGTGATTTCCTTCTGTTGTGCTGTTCTGTCAGGTTCCTTGCGTCTGTTCTGTTCCTTCTCTTGCTGAGCAGGTGTCGATTCCCTTTGGAACTCTATGACTTGCAGGTTCAGTTCATTTACCTCCTGTCTGAGGCCCTTGAGGGTGTGGGCCAAGGAGAAGATGATGCTGGTCAGCTCCTGACTGTCCAGGCTGGGTGTGAGGGTGTGGGTGTCCACTTGTGTTGCAGTCCCGCTGTTCCTTTCTCTGCTGATGCAGGTCATTGGCTGCTTTAGGCTGAAGGATGTCCATCACAGTGCTCTGCAGGGTCTCCCGGTGTCCCTGGTGGGTGGCAGGGCTGGATGTCTGAGGCATGCTGGTTCACTCGTGGGAACACGAGAGAGAAAGGCAGACGGCAAATGCAAATACATACAGAGGTGTCAAGCTATCTGTATAGGGAACGGCTCTGTAGGCCGTGTAAGGTGTGAATAGCTGGTTAGGGCAGCTAGTGAGGTGAGGGTGATAAGATTTTGTGTGGTCAGCACAAAGAAAGGGTTTGAGTAACTTTGATGGGGCTGTATGCAGGGGTCTGCTAATGAACAGGCTTTACCTGTAGTCAAATTATTACTCAAAACACTGATGGTTCACAGGTTTGGTCACTATGAAGGTGCCAAATAAAACAAAACTGAAATAAAATCAGAAAGAGAGAGGGAGAAGGAAGGGCTTTCCTTATTTAGTTTAAGATAAGAGATATGACTATGCAGTTGTCCCTTGTTCAAAGGAATGCTGCAGCAGGGTCATAAACTTAGGGAGACTGATAGCTAAGCTAGGATCTCAAGGTAAATAAGCAGAAACACTAGGAAGTGTTTCTAGTCTTCTCAGGTCTAGGGCATGGTGAATGGTAATTGCACCTCATGTAATAGGCCTGACTGCTAAGGAGTAAGGAGAGAAAGTGCTTGATGTTAGTGAAAATTTATGAAGAAGAGGATGACATGCTCAAGCTCTGTCAGATTGGATGAGTTCTGGCAGACATTTTCAGGTTTCTCCAGAAATATTTGATTGGGTTCAAGCCCAGGCTGAAGATTTACAGAGTTGTCTATAAGCCACTCTTGCTGTGTGCTTAGGGTCATTGTCCTGTTGAAAGGTGAACCTTCTGCCCAGTCTGAGGTTCTGAATGCTCTGCACTGGGTTTTCATTAAGGCTGTTTCAATATTTTGGTGTGTTGAGCTTTTCTTCTACTCTGACGAGTCCCTTAGTCCCTGCTGCTGAAAAACCGCTCCACAGCATGAGGCTGTTACCACCACACATTACTTTTGGGATGCTACTGTCCAAGTGACTTGCAGTGCATGGTTTCTTCCATACATGATGCTTGGAATTGAGGTTCATCAGACCACAGAATCTTGTTTCTCACAGTTTGAGAATTTTTGATGCTTTGTTGCAAATTCCAAGCGTGTTTTCATGTGTCTTCACTGAGGAGAGGATTACGTTCAGCCACACCACCATAAAAACAGATTTGTGGAGTGTTGCAGTGATGTTTGTCCTTCTGTAAGTTTCTCCCATCTGCATATATGATCATGGAGCTCAACTAGAGCGACCATCAGAATCTTGGTCACTAGTATAACCGAGGCCCGTCTCTATCAATTGCTCAGTTTGTCCAGAAGGGCAGCTCTAGGATGAGTCCTAGTTGTTTCAGACTTCTTCCATTAAGGGTAACGGAGGCTACATGTTTCTATGAACATTCAATGCAGCAGAATTTTTTCTGAACTCTTCCCCAGATATGTGTCTTGACACGATCCTGTCTCTGAGCTCTACATGCAGTTTTTTTTTTTTTTTTTTTGACTTCAGGACTTGGTTCAGGGCCCATTCAATTGAATTTGCCACAGGTTAACTCCACTCAAAGTGTAGTAACATCTGCAGGTGATATGAGTGCTCCTGAGCTATTTTGAAGTGTCCCAGAAAAGGGTATGAATACTTATGCAATGGATGCATTTTATTTTTTTATTTTTTTATTATTATTTCTAATAAATTAGCCTAGTTGTTACAAAGATGTTTTTTACTTCGTCATTATGTTGTATGGAGTGTAGATTGATGTGGAAAAAAGATATTTAAAGCAGTTAAACATAAGGCTGCAACATAACAAAACATGAAAAAGAAAATGCAAGGCATACACTGCCTATAGATAGGTTTGGCTTATGGCTAGGCTGTCATTCTGTGTGTTACAGTGGGGATTTTTTCAATGATTTCATTGCAGGTTACATCATTACATCCTATGCCAGTAGGTGGCAGTAAGGGGTTGTCTTTATGAGTGAGTGTCAGACAGTCTCAGATAAGAGATCATGGATGAAATCCCTCTAAAAGTCTGCATGAAACTGCTAGTGATAGTCTTCCTTATGATGTGTAGTGAAATGGCTGCTTGAACAAGAAGAAAAAAAATATTGTTTTTTTTTTATTTTTTATTTTGTCCATTGAGTGTTGATTTGATCACTGTGGCTGTGATGATTTTATTTCATGCGAGGTTGTCTCACCCTTGCACCAGTAACACGTCCTTAGAGAAAAGATGTTGTTGCAAGAGGGAGGGAAGTTACACTGATCAGCCACAACGTTAAATCCACTAACAGGTGAAGTGAATAACTTTTATTACATTGTTACAAAGGCAGCTGGGTGTGAGATACAGTATTACAAAGCAAATGAACATTCAGTTCTTCAATCTCATGTGTTTTGAAAGCAGGAAAAGTGGGCATTCGAAAATATCTAAGTTACTTTGACAAGAGCTAAATAGTGATGGCAAGACAAACGGGTCAGAACATCAAGTCAAAGCCCATCCAGTCCATCTGGTCTGATCACACAGAAGAGCTACTGTAGCTCAAACTGCAGAAAAACCTAATGCTGGACAACATAGAAAACTGTGAGAACAAAACACACAGCCGTAAACCAGTCAAAGTGCCCATGATAACCCCTGTCCAAAACCCACAATGGGCACAGAAGTGTCAGAACTGAATCATGTGCTCACAACAAAAAACAAGGCAAAATTTGAAGCTTGAGCATCTGAATTTTGGATAGGAACATCACGCTTCAAACACACACCACATGGGCATCCAGAATAGATGATGTGGAGGTTCAACAGTAGTTTCATTTGTGATCTGGGAAATATACCAACGTGACGAGAAAAAAACATGATCACATATCAAACATGCTGAACTTAATGAAGTGATAATGGTGAGGGGGGAATTAGGTTGTGTGGTCAGAGCAGATTTAACTTTGACCTCCTCTGCTTAATGTGGGAAGGTTTTTTTTTTTTTCATCTTCCTGTCTTTGCTTTAGAGCTACAGTTTATTTCATCTTCAGTGTTGCAGGGTGGAAAGCAGGTTTTATACTATAAGTGTCTTAATCCACGACAACAAGATGAAGATCATTCAGCTTCAGTTCTGTGAGTTTTTCTTACATGATATTGGTTTATTTACACGCTTTTCAAACTTATTAAAATTATACAGTTTTATGTTATGCATAATGGGGGTTTTAGTGTTATTTATTTATTTACATTATAGATGTATTGATCTGTTGTGAAGCTGCAGTGTCAGATCTCCTGACTGATTTGGGATCAAATGTGACCATAAACTGTGATCTTGATGAAAATGATGTTTATTGGATTTTACTGAAAACACCAGATCCTCCAACAGTGATACTACGATCATTCTCAACACAAACACCACCTTTTTACTATAATAATACATTTAGAAAGAAATATTCAGTGCAGTTTAAACATCGTCTGGTTATAAATAATGTGACTGTTAATGAATTAGGAGTTTATTACTGTATGAAAACAGGCACACCTCCAAAACTCAGCAACAGCACCAGACTGCGCTTTAATGGTGAGTTTAATTCTTCTTTCAGTGTTGAAGACTGATGATGGCTACTTATATATTATAGAATTTACTGCTTACATTTTTAAATATTCGTAAAAACATAATTATTTTAATAAAATACATCATATCTGTATTTTTGGTGCTACAAATGTGCAGCCGTTGCACTAACAGTTACAGTAACAGATTGTTGTCATTTTCTTTACAGAATTAGTTCAACTAACTGAGTGTCACAATCATACAGTGGTGGAGTTTATTAATCAGAATCAAACACAGTGGCAGATTATTGTCATCATATCTAGTCTGATGAATGGGCTTCTGCTTATTTTGCTGATTGGTGAGATATTTTCAATCTGTAAAAATAATTAAATGATGCTGTCCTCCATTGGAAGCAGAAATATGCCAATTAAATATGCCAATATTCTTTAAGCTTTTGAATATTTTTTAAATATTGTTTTTTAATATTATTTAAGATACATTATAACTGTACAGTCATACTGAATCTGAAAAACTGCTCCATTTTTAGGACTATTAAATGTTTTTGTTGGAAACAGAAGATCTGCAGAACAATCACAACTCAACACTACAGCATCTACAGCAGCAAGTTATAGAACCACTTCAGGACCATTTACACTTTAAAAAATGTGAATCCATCCTTATTACTAAAATTAATTTCTGTCTTAATAATTGTTGAGGATTTGACTTCATTTGATATCTAGATTTCATTCTGCTTTCTAAAGACTAGTTGGAAATCATGAGATACATTTGAAACAACAGTTGTAGTTTTATATTTTCCTTTATGCACCTGCCTTTGTCCCACAAGTGAATCATCATATTTTGGTGTCAGTAAATCAAAACATTAGAAAACTCCTGCTTCAGATGAAATGTGTGTTTAGAAACTTGTCTTAATATGTATCTGCTGAAAAATTGATTATTTCTTTTTCTACCACTTTGACCTTGAATGGAGAGTGTACGCAATATTATTCTTGTGAAGCCTAATTGGTTGAGTTTTCCATGCTGTTGCACCAAGAAGATGGTCTTTTTTATGATATATAGAGGACTGTTTATTTTATCAAGATCTTTTTTTTTTTTTGTAAAGTGACCATAATATAATAAAGTCTGAGAGTGTGAAATGTCATGGCTTGTCAACCTAGTTTTCTCTGACTTTCTTTTGTTTCTTGCACCTTTGTTTGCCTATATTTTAACAAAATTAAAAGTGTGAAGGGTTTGTCTGCTGGGTATTTTAAAATTCATTTCATTTTGAGAAAACATTTATGTCTATATTTGGCATTTAAATAGAAAAAAAAAGACAATGAAAATAGACAGGTATTGCTACTACAGTAAAATGATATGATACTTCCTCACGTAAACAGCACTTTTCTTAAATACTAAAATAATTTTAGCATTATAGTAAATAATAGCATTATTGATTAGTTAGGACTTCATGACTGTATGAACACAGACAAACCTTAAAGGAGAAGTCCACTTCCAAAACAAAGATTCACAGATGATGTACTCACCCCCTTGTCATCCAAGATGTTTATGTCTTTCTTTCTTTATTCGTAAAGAAATAATGTTTTTTGAGGAAAACATTGCAGCATTTTTCTTCATATAATGGACTGACGGTGCCCCGAGTTTGAACTTCCAAAATGCAGTTTAAATGCAGCTTTAAGCGATCCCAGCCAAGAAAGAAGAGTCTTATCTAGCGTAACAATCGGTTATTTTAATAAATATAATAGAATATATAATATTTAATGTCAAATGCTCATCTTGTCTTACTCTGCCTGGACTGTTTTGTTCTGGTTCATGACAGTTAGGGTCGAAAAACTCCCTCAACTTCAAAATCGTCCAACATCGCTGTTTTACCTTTTTTTGTTAAGGGTGTTTGAAGGCAAGACGAGCATTTGAGAATAAAAAGTATTTAAATTGTATTTCTTTATGAAAATAACCGATCATTTCGCTAGATAAGACCCTTCTTTCTCGACTGGGATTGTTTACAACTGCATTTGGGATCATTTGAGGCCGCATTTAAACTGCATTTTAGAAGTTCAAAATCAGGGCATCATATCAGTCCATTATATGGAGAAAAATGCTGAAATGTTTTCCTCAAAAAATATAATTTCTTTACGACTGAAGAAAGAAAGACATGAACATCTTGGATGACAAGGGGGTGAGTACATTATCTGTGAGTCTTCTCCTTTAAGCACCATTTCCAGATTCATCACAAATCTAATTAAACTAAAAAAATTAAAAAAGAGTAATATATTTAAACTAAAGTCAAAAGTGTTTTTAAATGGCCGGCTCTAAGTCACACCTCAAATTCCTATTTGGTACTGTAGTGATCTCATATTTAGTAAATTAATATGTATTAATTAATAAATAAATAAACAAACAAACAAACAAACAACTCTGAAGTGCTGAAACTGAAGTGCTAAACCAAAACCAGAAAAATGTTCCACTGGCTTTGGCACTTGACAACCAACGACTCTCACCTTTGTCTAGAGTGGTGGTTTAAGTGTGAAACGATTGTTTTTCCAGTACCTTTATGTTTATAAAGTTCTCACAGTCTAAACCTCTAATGAAAGAACAGCACTGCAGTATGTCTGCTTTCAATTGTTCACTAGATCTACACATTTAGTGCAGATATAGCACTTGCCAAATGTTTAAGCTGTGGTGTTAGTTCACCCAAAAACGAAAATTTGCTCTTAATTTACTCACCCTCAGGCCATCCCAGATGTTTTTTTTTTCCCCCCATCAGTAGAACGTAGTAAGATTTTTAAGCTTTGGTTAATAAAATGCTAATCAGCAGCCATCGGAAATTGAGAGTCAAATAAGCATATAGGGTTCAAAAATAATACTTGTGAAGTGAAATAATCGGTGTGTGCAAGAAATTCAACATTATTACCTGTAATCTAGACTCAGTCAAATGTGGAAGTCCGATTCTTTTCTCCAAACTGGTTGTTTCGGACAGTTTGTTTCAGTGAACTGAATCAAATAGCCGTTTCACTGGTTTGTTTACATAATCACATGACATACACGCATTTATATTATTAAAGCACCCAATAATGGACAGGATGTTTTCAAGTGAGTAAACAAGCCTTAATCAACTCACCTTTTTACATAACAACTTTCATTTCAACCCTTCATCCGAGTGCTCAATTCACACATGTGCATTTAACCGGCTTAGTGGACTTTGCCTGAGTTGGAACCGATTGTGCCACACAAGTACACGTTTATAACATTTATATTTGATAGGTTAGATGCAAAAGCCTTGAAGTACGTCTGACGTTTTGTTTTTTTTTTGTTTTTTTTTTAAATAGCATTTCTTTCTGGCTACTATGTATAGGTTTCTATGTAAGTACTGGCACTTCTGATTGGGCTGAGGCAGGAATTTAGCACATTTGAAGTGAAAGTATTTGATGAACATATACTATGTGTGGAGAGCAATCACTCAGTATCATTATCTCATTTTTGACCAAGATGACTTTTAGAGGCTTTTGGAACTCTTCATTTATAGGCCTATATGTTTTATCCAATAGAGGGCGCCACACAAGAGAGGGTGTTCGCTGCAGAGCCAAATGGGAGGAGCTGGAGCTCTAGCTCCTCCTCGCTGGAGGCAATGGGTGGAGATAGACACCTAACCACACCCTAACCCTACCCCTTACCCTATCCTAAACATAACTCTACCCATTAGTTCACACAGAGGTGGAGCTGGACATCCAGAGAGGGGGAACTGGAGGCCATTCGGCTCTGCAGTGAGCAGTACTTGCCACACAGTAAAACACACTCAGTAAAACACTTACTTTAATAAAATGGTAGAGAGATTTGTAATTGACAGTAAATTACACAATTAACTTGTATTTTTAAATATTCTTCCAGTTTTCAGCATAAACCTCACTCTGTCTTTGTCCCGGTTTTCCTCTTCTTTTCTTTTCTTTTCTTTTCTTTTCTTTTCCTGGGCACCAGAGGGCTTCGGTCTTTTTGACATACTGATCATTTATTAGTGAAGTGAACATCTATCACAATCAGGTGACTGATGTATGTGAAAGTGCAGCTGTTTTGGGGGAAGACTGATCATGTGTCGAACCAGGGTGAGTCGGGAGAGTAATAAAATAGTTCTGTTTTTTACAATCGCTTTTTTTAATATTTAAAAAAAAAAAATAAAAACCTCACTCATTTTGGCACCCCTAAGGATTTGCCTATTCTGCCTATGCCATGGGCTGGCCCTAGTCAAAAAAGCACATCAAGGAGCACAATTAATACCTGTGGCTCCTGTGGAAGAAAAAAATAATTTTACTTATTTCATATGCTTATGAAATATTGTGTAAGTGTCTGCTTTATCTGAACTGGCTGTGAGGAGGAAATGAGAGATGGTTTAGGAGGGGTCCATAGGATAAGACATATGGATGACAAGGGGTTCGTGTAGGCAGGAAATAAGTTAGGGAGGTACCGAAACCGTATATCCAATGACCCAGAAGGGTATCGGGTCCCTAAATACAAAGATTTGAATCTTGGGAGTTTGACATAGTAAAATGTGTTTATCTGTTTCTTACCATGTGTGGAAAGTTACCGGTTAGGAGATGTAACCTTGAAGGCTGGGGAAGAAATATAAGTTGGAGTGAGCCCTTCCTTCTTGGTCACACTCTGCAGCAACCTGTGTTTCTGTATGACTGTTTGACCTTCTTTGCAAAGAATAAACTTATGAAAAGACAATTGACTGAGTTTGTCTCTTAAGCGGTGAGAGTCGTTTTTAATTTGCCACAACAATTTGGTGTCAGAAGTGGGATTCCTTGGATGTGCCTTTTGGACCCGAGAGCGGACTGTGATTGATCATCCTGAAATTAATGTCATAGCCCTACCCTGACTAGATTGACGGACGAGGGACCGACCACCAGGGCCCAGGAGGGACACCACTGGAATCAGTAAACGAACCTAGGTGGCATCAGAACTCTCTGGTGTAAGTGACAAATCAAAATATTCTAAAAGAATTTGGAAAAGAGGGATAAACCTAGCGGGCAACGTGGCAAGTACGACACAAGAACTAAATTTTGAAAGGAATTGAAAACTGTGCGGATAATTAATCAGAGTGATTAGGCACTCTGCCTGGCCGACTTTAGGTTAAAGGTCGGCTCTCTTGGAGACGTCCGACAGAGAACTTAGGCGCCGACAAAGGGACCCACAGGGACAGAGAGCCATTATGGGGAAATCTCAGAGCAAGCTCGCCAAATATGATACACCGGTATTTTATCAAATGAAAAAATTGTACGGCCAAAAATGCATGCAAGATATAGGCAAGTTGGTTAAATATCATGATTTTCCAGAAGAGGGTACACTGAGTGTTACAAGATTGAAGGTAGTAAAGGAGTCAGTTGAGGAAGGGAGTAAGAAACAGAAAGGGTGTTGTGTCAAGCATATGTGTGAGAAATGTGAACAGACAGTGGATTGTTGGATAAGGGAGACGGATAAGAGAGAAAAGAGGGCGATGCAGAAAGAACTGGCACATAGAGATGAAAAAGAGAAGAAAAATGAGGAATGTGAAGAAAAAGTAACTGCATCACATAGACCTACTAACCCGTTTGATGTGTTTATATCTCCACATGTACCACCACCGTATCATCACTATCCCGTGGCTGAGCTGGAAGCCCTAAAAGTGGACCCTGATCTCGACTGCTCTCCACCAAGAAGACCGACAGCACCGCAACCACAGGCGGTAGCATCAGGAGGGCAAGAAGAAGAAGAAGCCCCCGAAATTATTCTTGAAACTCCCAAAGAAGAAGTTGACGAGGAAAGGGCTCACAGACTTCCCACACCAAAAATAAGAAAGACAAGAACACCTTAAACAAAGAAAATGTGAGCATAAAAGCCCAGATGATCGAAGTTTCAAGATCTGGAGGGGCACTGATGGTTTTTAGACCTTGGACTGTGAACGACATGAAAGAGGCAATGGCCCATTTGCCAAATCCAGAGGAGGCAAGTAAAAGATTTTCCACTGAACTGATCAAATTCTGCAAACCATGCATGAACTGAGACGGCTACTAGCTGTAAAGCTGGGGGCCTCAAACTGGCATAAAGTGAGTGGGAAGCTGCGAGGGGAAGATTATCGCAGAATAAGCAGTAGCTGGACAGATGAAGCCAACGCGAATTACTGTACAGCTGTTGCGGAGCTGGCTGAGGCTATAAAAGTAGTTTTCCCAGCAAGTGTGGATACAGCAAGGATTAGCAATTGCTGCCAGACCAGAGAAGAGTCTGTTGAAGACTATTACCATCGACTGTACAAGATCTTCAACAAACACAGCGGCTTGGAAGAGCCCGACGAAAGAGGAAATCAACCTGGCACCTGGGAGTGTCACTTGCAAAGCTGGTTTTTGAATGGACTGAGACCAGAAATTGTGCAAGCAGTGAAATGCAACTACATTGAATGGAAAAACGGACGATTGACCGCTATTTTAGCACATGCTCTGCACGCTGAAGAACAACAAATGGTGAAGAAGGAAAGGGTTAAAGACTGACAAATTACAGCAGGCCTTAGTGCAGGCTGTGTTGAGACCCGGGGTTTATTTGGCTCCCCGATATCAACAGAAAAAAGGGGGAAGAGGACTGGGATCAACCAGAAAAACCAAGCAGACCGAAGCAAGGGAGATGGAGAGCAGGGAGGAGGGGTCCCAGGTGAACAGCAAACAGCTACAGCTACATCCGATGACCCAGAAAGGTATTGGGGCCATAAATACAAAGATTTGAATCTTGGGAGTGTGACATATTAAAATGTGTTTATCTGTTTCTTACCATGTGTGGAAATTTACCGGTTAGGAGATGTAACCTGAAGGCTGGGGAAGAAATATAAGTTGGAGTGAGCCCTTCCTTCTTGGTCACACTCTGCAGCAACCTGTGTTTCTTTATGACTGTCTGACCTTCTTTGCAAAGAATAAACTTGTGAAAAGACAATTGACTGAGTTTGTCTCTTAAAGGAACACTCCACTTTTTTTGAAAAAAGAGTTAAACAGTTGAGTTTTACCATTTTTTAGCCAATCTCCAGGTCTGGTGGTAGCACTTTTAGCATAGCTTAGCATAGATCATTGAATATGATTAGACCGATAGCATCTCGCTCAAAAATGACCATATATGTGACCCTGCACCACAAAACCAGTCGTAAGGGTTAATTTTTCTAAATTGAGATTAATACATCATCTGAAAGCTGAATAAATAAGCTTTCCATTGATGTATGGTTTGTTATGATAAAAAATATTCGGCAGAGATACAATTATTTGAATGTCTGGAATCTGAGGGTGCAAAAAAATCTAAATATTGAGAAAATCACCTTTAAAGTTGTCCAAATGAAGTTCTTAACAATGCATATTACTAATCAGCAATTAATTAATTATTAATTACTGACGAATACTGGTAGTTTTTATTTCTGTAAGTCCAATAAACTACAGTAGACTTTTGTTCAGATTAATTTTGGGTTAACTGCAGGTCAAACGCTAACTGTTTTCCTCATTGCTCTTTCAGTACACAGAGGTGGAATTTGTATAAGAATGTCATCAAACCAACAGCATCTGTGTATGGTTATATAACATGTTCTTAGATATGATGTGGATTATCCTGAAGAATAAGTTGTTTTACAATATCTAGATCATTGGGGAGAACTGGGCCTAGTTGTCACAGATCTCCAGTAAAAAAAAATATTATTTAGAACATTTCTGTACAGACATAAAATTTGAAAATCATAATCATAATCATAAAATTAAATAAATAAATCTATTTTAATAAAATGTCACTTTTTACTATTATATTTCGAATGTTGCTGTTTGTTAAAAGGGAAAAATACTCTTTTGTAGAACCGAGAATGTTCTCATGCATGAAATTATACATATCTCATAAAAATAATTATTCTGAACATCCTGTATACTTCTCCACCATATTACTTTACTTTTTTAACTGTTATGAAAACATATTTTTGCTGTATTAAAAACTTTCTAGTATATAAAAGTATACCTTTAAGTATGCTTTAAGTATATCTGAAGAAAACTTTGAGTACACAACTAGTTTACATCTATGTATTTTGTTATATTAATATCTGAACATACAAAACATCAAAATAAAGTTCAGAGTATCTGCTTGTAAACAAACACATTATATTCTAGCTTCATGCATTATTTTTTAAACACTTGAATCTGGGTAAGTTTCATAAATAAAAAAAAACAAAACAAAGAAATAACATTTTGAACAAAAAGCTGAAAAAAATGTCTATGAATTGGATTCAGAATGATAATCAAAACGTAGATGGAGCCGATCATGGAGCCCCAGTCATTACTACCTCTTTATTGGTCGACATTTTATTCCATACTGTTACAGTTTTGATGCTGTTTTATGTTTTTATCGTGTTAGATGACATGTGGAATGTTGTTTAGGTTTCTTCTTCACTTGTGTGATTTGGAAATTCTCTACACAAGATCTGCCCCCTACCGTATAACAATGAAAACACGGAATCTAGGAGCACAAGTCTTAAATATATTTAGACTTTTTCTAAGTATAAGTCAAGTATAATTAAATGTTATTTTAAGTATATTTCTGATAAGTACATGAAGCCCATTTCTGAGAAGTACATAAAAAGTAGACTAAAAGTATACTTTCCTAGTTTTAGTTTAAAAGCAGTATACCAGTAGCGCACTTGAATAAACTTCTTTTTTCGTAAGGGTGTGCTATCTTAGCATTTATAGCATTATACTGTGTTTTTGTAGCATATGGATTTCCGATGCTTTTTCTCATAATACTGTATTCTGAAATGTATTAAAGTATTTAGTTTTAATTGTTTTAATTGTTTGTGACTTGATGCGGTAATATTCAAGCTGTTTGAATATAGATTTGTAGTGAGTGTTATGTATGGTAGTTCTTGCATATAGGCTCTAGGGGGCAGTGGATGAAAAGTGGGAAAAAGTGATACGTGAATGCAGAAGTGCGGGATAAAAAAAAA
>JAHKKF010525319.1:0-14901 GCA_019740295.1 Labeo calbasu | reverse complement strand
TAAAGAGTTTTTAATATACAATTAAAAAAATGCAAATGTAAATTATTAACTGTCGCACTTATTCTAGCATTTAAAATACTATTTTAATAAACACTTGTTTAAATATTTTATGTATTGATACGCAAACAAACAAAAAAGAAGTGTATAAACTGTCGCACTTATTCTAACATTTAAAATACTTTTTATAAACATTATATTTAATTTATTGATAATTAAAATGTCTAAATTGACACCCATATTCTACAATTAAAAATGTTCTTCAATAAGCACTTTTTTTTTATTCACTTATTGGTAAACAAACAAAAAATCTTAACTGTTAATCTTAAATGGCCCTTATATTTAAAATAATATTTTAATAAACAAGTTTTTAAATATTTTATTTACTGATAAGTAAACAATAACAACAACAACAACAAAAAAAAACACAAATTATTTAAAAACTGAAGTGTCACAAAATGTTTTGTTTATGGTTTTGAGGTTTTGTTAACAATTACAAAAAAGCTAACAAGAACTTAATCACAGGCACAAAAAATATTTTCGTATGTACACTTCAAGCATGCATAATTGTTAAAATAGTCTCTTTCCTGCTATTCACCGTTGGCTGCACTTCCTCTGACACATTTTGACTAAATTGTCAGCTGTCTGCTTGTAAGCCACTGCACTTACATAAATGACTTGATGATATGTTACAAAACACTCCGAGTTGGAGAGGAAAGACTATCTTATACTTCACCTGGGACCAGAGGTATCACAAGGAGATCCCTTCCTCTTCCGTGACTCTGGGGTGTTGGGGTCCAGGGCATTCTCCCCTGCAGCACTCATTTTCAGCATATGCACACCTACAAAACAGGAATAGTCAAAAATCAGCCAATGGAGTCAAACTCGAAGGAGCCATTCTATTAAATAAACAAAGCAGAACAATGCAGTTAAGTCATCCAATAAAGAAAACAATAGAAATGAGTCAGTTGTCATTGTCCGATGCCCATATGTTGTTGTTTATAACTGATTTGATAACATCATCCAGAACTACATAATAATAGAGTAACTTTCGGACCAACAGGTTCTGGAAAACCAGCAAACGTCAAGTTAAACCAGTTCTGAAATAGTCCCCATTTTACTGTAAAGGTTATGACAGGTAACGTATCTCGACCTGATTGAGCGCAACAGTCAGATGACTCCATATCAGGCACAGACTGAGGTGACAGCTCATTCCCGCTAGCAATACGCATAATCGATGGCTCCTTTCAGGGTAATCGTAAATCTGCTGTGAAAGGGCTTGCTAATTGAAAGCCTTCTGATCTGTGGTGCTATCCACCCAAGAGGCAACCGCTAAACCGCCATTCGTGAGGATACAGCGCTGGTCACGCTACACTTTTCGTTCCACTGACTTCCATTCATACGCATGCGAACGTAAGAGACAGGAAACACAAGCTCAATTCCAAGTTCAAGTTTGGTGAACTGCCCAGTGAATTCTTATGACATGAAGATATGAACAGAAGTTAAATAACACAGTAATCTGCAACACTATACATTTTGAATGTATAATATGCAGAATTACATTTTTGATAAATTGTGTGATACTATTTTTACTTTTTTCTTTCTGAGCAAGCTTTTTTCATAAAATCAACCAATTAAAATCCCAATAATAAAAAAAAGAGCATGAACATACTACCAGTTAAAAGTTTGGCCTCAGTATGTTATTTTATTTTCATTATTATTATTAATATTTTTTCATATCTTTGAAAACAACCAAGGCTATTTGATCAAAAATACAAGAGTAATATTACAATTTATCACTAAAATGCCTGTTTCTGTTTTCATACATTTAAATCCATTCTAATTTGTGTATTTGGGTCTCAGGAAACAATTCTTCAGTTTAAAATAACAGAATATATTTGAAATAAAAAAAAATTGTATTTATATAAATGTCTTTACTGTTACATTTAATCAATTTAGTTTAATAAAGGCATAAAAAATATAGGTATAAAATAAGACATAAAAAAGAAACGTATTTAAAAAAGTTACATTAAAAATAAATACAATTAAAAAAATAATGACCCCAAACTTTGGAACATTTTGGAACATTTGGTGAACTTTGGAGTTGTGTACTTACAAATGTAATTTAAAATTCCATATCATTATTATATACAATTTTCTTTTTATGTTTTAGAAATTAGAATGTTTCATTTATAAAATAAAATAAAAATAAAATAAAATAAAAAAGTTGTGTACTTACAAATGTCATTTAAATTTCTACATCATTATACACAATTTTCTTTTTATGTTTTAGAAATGAGAATGTTACTTTATATAAGATAAGATAAGATAAGATAAGATAAGATAAGATAAGATAAGATAAGATAAGATAAGATAGATAAGATAAACTAAAAAAAAAAAAAAAAACATAAAATAAAATAAAATAAAATAAAGGCCCTAAACTTTAGAACAGTTGTGTACTTAGAATGTAATTTAAAAGTCCATATCATTATTACAATACAATTTTCTATTTATGTTTTAGAAATGACAATGTTACACTCAAAATAACATAAAATAACATAAAATAAAATAAAATAAAATAAAATAAACTTTGGAACAGTTGTGTACTTACAATGTAATTTAAAAGTCCATATCATTATTATATATAATTTTCTTTTTATGTTTTAGAAATTAGAATGCTTCATTTATAAAATAAAATAAAATAAAATAAAATAAAATAAAATAAAATAAAATAAAATAAAATAAAATAAAATAATGGCCCTAAACTTTGGAAAAGTTGCGTACTTACAAATGTCATTTAAATTTCTACATCATTACATACAATTTTCTTTTTATGTTTTAGAAATGAGAATGTTACATTATATAAGATAAGATAAGATAAGATAAGATAAGATAAGATAAGATAAGATAAGATAAGATAAGATAAGATAAGATAAGATAAAAAAAAAAAAACATAAAATAATGGCCCTAAACTTTGGAACAGTTGTGTACTTACAATGTAATTTAAAAGTCTATATCATTATTATATACAATTTTAATATAATATTATATAATATATAACTATTTATGTTTTAGAAATGACAATGTTACACTCAAAATAAAATAAAATAAAATAAAATAAAATAAAATAAAATAAAGGCCCCAAACTTTGGAACAGCTGTGTACTTACAATGTAATTTAAAAGTCCATATCATTATTATATACAATTTTCTTTTTGTTTTAGAAATGAGAATGTTACATTCATGAAAGAAAATAAAATACTTACAAACGTAATTTACAATTCTATATCATTATTATATACAATTTTCTTTTTATATTTCAGAAATGAGAATGAAATTTATTCTGAAAAGATATTTTACAAAATGTTAGAAAAATCACTATGTCCTGTTTACTTGAGCAAATGTTCTCTAAGCATCAGGTGTCCTCAGTTGCAGTATGTAACCATAGAAACAAGACACATTCAGGCTGCACATAAGGGAATCCTAAAGAGCATTCACAGCATTATGTGACAGTGATACAATAAATATACATACCATTGCACAAAATACCACTGAAGGTATTCAGAACCAATATGTTGCCCACAAACCAATCCTTCATAACACAGAAAGACTCTTTAGAAAGAAATTATTCCAGCTAAAAAAAATCAGTAATGAAATATAAATAATATGGTGAATATGGTTGGCTGTGGCTGAGCCCAGGTGAACTGCACTTAAATGGCAAGACCACACTAAATTCCAGCAGATAAACAATTTCAGCCTGATGTTCAGTCAAATAAAAGCCATAGGTTAAAAGATTAGTTCATCTCCAGAATAAAAATATCCTGATCATTTACTCACCCCAACGTTATCCAAGATGTTCATGTCTTTCTTTCTTCAGTTAAAAAGAAATTAAGGTTTTTGAATGAAAACTTTCTTTTTTCCTACATATAGTGGACTTCAATGGGAGCCAACTGATTAAAGGTCCAAATTGCTGTTTCAATGCAATGGGCTCTACGCGATCCCAGCCGAGAAACTTGTTAACCACAAATGTTTGTCTCGCACTAGCTCTAGGATGCGTGTCTACGACTTCACGCATTAAGTAATTACGATGGAAGTCACGCACGGTTAGTTCTTTGTTTGAAAACTCCATCTCATTTACTCCTCCAACTTTAAAATCGCCCGACATCGCTGTTTTACCTTTTTTTGTACAGGGCGTTTCACTTTCTTTGCACATTCGCTTTGTAAACACTGGGTAGGTACTTTTGCCTACGTCACGTGTGACCTTTCCAACGTGACTACGTAATGCATGAAGTCGAGCTAGTGCAAGATGAGCATTTGTGGCTAAAAAGTATATATATTTTTGGGGAAAATGACAGATTGTTTCGCTACATAATTCTAGGGCAGGGCGATACGGCCAGGGAAAAAAAAAAAAAAAAAAAATTAAAAATCCCAATTTATTTTTTTCATATCAGTTGATATCAATAATTAGCACGATAAAATGTCAAATTTTTATTTCTTTCAAGTTTAAAGGCAGATTTTTGCTCTGCAAAAGCTGTAAAAGTTGTAAACACCAGACGGTTAATTGTGGCTTTAAACTATTCTTTAGAGTCAGAACATGACAAAAACTTTGTTTTTGAATTCTTTACACTTTTCCTTAACAAAATAAATATCTTACTAGAAAAAAATTATTTCTTAGTTCTGCATGTTTTAATGAGTAATATTGTTTCAAATCAAGAAACAGGTTTGTGTTGCCTAATAATATTAATAATAATAATAATAATAATAATAATAATAATAATAATAATAATATAACATTTTTGTCTCTTAGAAATACACATTTGATAGTAGCTTGAGTTAGGGTTTACATTCATTATCAAAATCAGTAATACCTGAAAAACTGTAGCAACTTCATTTCTGTATGGTGGAAATTTAATTATTCTAACTGTTTAAGGTTTTTTATTATTATTATAAACCATCGCTGTTCCATAGTAGCATATACATTTAGATTATGGTAATAACAGTTAAAACCACAAATATAGCACCTCAATACCATGGTAAAAATGTAATATGGTTTCTAGGTATTTGTATGAAAAACAGTAATCTAAATACATTCAGTATAAATGCATAAATGCTATAGCTTAATCACAAAAAGCACTGCAATTACATTCCAATACTCCTCCTTTAATACATTTAATACATGTCTACATTAATAATAAAATTTGACACAAATATACCGACATTTCTGACACAATGGTGCAGTATCTATAGTAAATGATGGCAATTTGTAGATTAAAAATCCTTCTGACTGTATCATTGCGCACAATGTCTCTCCTGTTTGTCAGCACTGTTTCATCTGGCTTTAAATCGAGTCATTTGTGTTCCTCACTAAATTCAAGCGCTTCACGCTGGATCTCACAGTGCTGTTTAGTGACCGAGACTCATCAACGAGTGAACACATCTGCTCTAGTAAGTTTGTGCCACGCCACCGTTTGAGCTTTGGTCCGAGCGGATAAACGGTCCAAGTGGCGCACTTTAAATGACTAGCGCTCTTTATCAAACATTTATCGAACTCTTGTTATAGTTTATCGAGGAAATTTATATTGCGTGATAATTATCATTATAGATTTATCGCCCAGCCCTAATAAGACTCTTACCCTTTTTTGGCTGGGATCATGTAGAGCCCTTCGAAGCTGCACTGAAACTGCAATTTGGACCTTCAACCCACCAAGTCCACTATATGGAGAAAAATCCTAGAATGTTTTCCTCAAAAACCTTCATTTCTCTTTGTCTGAAGAAAGACAGACATGAACATCTTGGATGACATGGGGGTGAGTAAATTATGAGAACATTTTCATTCTGGAAATGAACTAACCCTTTAAAAGCAATGGAGCAGGTTGCACCACCCCATACTCTGGTGACCTCAACAGCATGATTTCACCTCATCAGCAATTGTTCACCTAGGAAGACCAACTGAAACAGAACTTTAAAGTAATTCCTGCTCTACCTGCAGCTTTGACAAACTCTTCAGTTTATAGAAGATCATCCACCATATCTTGTATTTGGTTTCTCCACTTGGGGAGGCCACCACCCAGACCAGAGCCTGGCTCCTAAGGAATAGTCCGCTTTGATCTGCAAGGCCTGAACAGGCTGCTATTGTGGGTCTGTTGAAAACCTCCAGTGGCCCCTAATCCCTGGCAGCTCCATTTCCAGCAAATTCACCTCAAACAGACCCATTTAAGTTGAGGAAGAAAACAAAAATCACAGAATTTAGGCTGCTTTTAAAATTTTAACACTTGAACAGCCATTTTAGAAGAAAAAGCAAGCAATTTTGGCAATTTTCTTGTCTTACAAGCTTTAGCAGTGACACATTCCACAATGTCAGTCACAGTTGAAGGATCCACTGAATATAATTGCTATACTTCAAGGATTAACACAAGCATTTACAAATCAATAACAGTATAAATCCCTAACACATTTGAGAAATTCCTTGGAGGAGCTAAGGGGACATTTGAGTTGACTGCCCCATTTTTTGAGGCCCCTCACTCCATTGCTCTGGAGAATGTGAAACATGACCATGCATGTGAACATGCAAAATTGTTCAGAAATTAGGCTAGATCCTAAAAAAAAAAAAAAACACAAGGACATAATGACTCCCGTGCATGTGCGGCCCTTACTGTAATTATCAACAGCTTGCGCCAATGTGTTCAGTGTTCAGTTCAGCCCTGCTCAGTCAAGTGTTGAGGAAAACCATCCAACAGGTAATGAAGATACATGTGCCTAAACTTGAGATAAACCAGTCGCACTGGTCAGCTAAAGCTGATGCCAAAAGAAATGGACATGTGACTTACACAAAAATATTTGCAGAAACTTGTTTTGGGTGATTAACAGCACATTTTTCGTTTTTTAAACGGGAGGTCAAATCATTGTTAGCAGGACAGCATTTATGTCCCTTAAATCTTCCAGAGCAGTGATATTTCAATATATCAATGCATGTCCATTACCATTACCAACGTTTACACATCTGCACTGTAGTTTAAGAAGAAAAACAATATTTTGCATTTGTCTTTTAACCAAGTTAATCTTTCTCTTACCGTCTGCCGTTTGCTGAAGCTCATATTTCTTGTTAGATAAGAAATATTTGGCAACGTCCAATCTGATTTCAAATTCCCTCGCCAAATGCAGTGGACGTAACATGCTTTAACCGCTAAGCTGTACGAAAGACGTTGACGAAACAGTCATGAATCTTGTCTATCTTAGTCCTGTTTATAAACTCTGACTCATCAGTCTTTGGTTGAGAAGGTTTGCATGTAAGCTGATGCTTCTATCTTATATCTGCTAATAAGTTGTGGGGCTGTTTAATGGAGCTATAATTAAATCTCTTTGAAAGCAATGGATAAGAGAGAGCATACTATATCTTCTTCTGCCAAGAGGCAAAAAGTCTTAATTTTCAAGCAGTGCTGTCATGTGACTCTAATGTCTAAATAAACTAATTCTTTTCATTCATACACATCTGCCATCTTCACATTTGCTGTTAGTAGAAGACGAGCACGGTAAGACTTCATACCTATTATCATAAGAGTTCACCCAGAGAAATCAACAGATGTTGATAAAGTAAAAAGTCTAATGATTTAGCAATACCAGCACATACGAACACGTTATGATGCCCGATATGACAAAAACAGCTCTTTATACAAGTTCAAATAAATTGAAATGTTTTTAATTTAGCTTCAGCAGGCAGACAAACATGTGTATACTTGTGTATGTGTGTCTCTCTTTCTGTTTATATCAAGGGTGTGACTTTTCCCTGGCGCCAATCGGCTACCTGTGCTGGCTGGCTGCTGACCTGGTTATGGGAGGTCCTCTGTCAGTATGAATTCTGTCCTCGGGGAAACCTGCCGCCCAGTCATCAGATGTCTAAGTTTTGGTGTCTCACTCTGTGTAGCATAGTTTGTAAGCGTACATAAATGTGCTGGGTGAATATGTGTGGGGTGCCTCAGGGCTCATTACTACTCTTATTCTCGATAAACACACCACCAGTGGGCTCTGTGATAAAGGCACACAGCTTGTCCGATCACTGCAGATACTGTGCAAGACTACCCCATGATCTCACTTGTATCCATGTCTTTATTTTAGACATCTCGGCCTGGACAAAGAATCACTACTTTTAGGGTTCAGTGCTTGATGATGTTAAAGTTCACAGCCAATATGTTAAGGACCAGTCCTGCATTTGAACAGAACACATATAACTTGTTTTATAGCCGGATGAAACAGCGCTAAAAAAAACAGTAGAAACACTGAGCGCAACGAGACAGCCAGAAGGCTTATTAATCTACAAATTGCTACCATTTACTATAGATTTACTATAGTAGCACTTATTGCAACATGGTATTGTGTCAGAAATGTGGGTATGCTTGTCAAATTTTATTCTATTACTAATGTAGACATGTATTAAAAGTATTAAAGGAGGAGTAATGGAATATAGCGTTCATGCATTTATACTAAATGTATTTAGACTACTGTTTTTCATACAAATTCATAGAAACCATATTACATATTTGTTATTTAATCTGATTATCATGATAGAAATGTATGCTACTATGGAAGACCAATGGTTAATAAAAAAACCCTCAAACAGTCAGAATAATTCAGTTTCACCATATAAAAAGAAGTTCTTATTTTTTTAAACTGATATTCCTGATTTTGTTAATGAACATAAATCTACATCTGCATCGTAACTCTATCAAATGTGTATTTCTAAGAGACAAAAAAAAAGATAAATTTTTATTAATATTATGAGGCAACACAAACCCGTTTCTTGATTTGAAACACTGTTACTCAGAACAGAAAAAATAATTTTTTGAATTATTTTGTTAAGGAAAAATGACTGGAAGTATAAAGAATCCAAAAACGTGAAGCGTTTGTCATGTTCTGACCATTAAGAATAGTTTAAAACCACAATTAACCGTCTGGTCTTTACAACTTTTAGGAGCAAAAATCTGCTTTTAAACTTAAAAATTGTACATTTATCATGGTAATTATCAATATCGGCTGACTTCAAGACTCCCTGCACTACAAAATTCAAAGATCCCTTCTTTTTTAAACAAAAATTTGAACAATTAAAAGTATTAAAATTTGATTAAGTCTTATTTTAAAACTTTTAAGCCATCTTGAGAAACTGTGGAAGTTTGCTGAGGTCCATAGTGGGCCCAAGCCCCCTTGTTTGAGAACCACTGCTTTAAAGTCTATTATAGCACCCCTTGTGGTAAAACTCAGAATGCAATGCATACATGTGTCACAATGTGAATTTCACAATGCAAAATTGAGTGAAAGTGAGCTTGCATAGCTAGAAGCATTCACATACTCAGAGTATGTTTTGTGTGATCAAAAGCGAACTATTTAGCACTAATTTGATACGAATGATTTAATAAACAACACTCACAATTTTCCCAATTTAACATTGATGAAATAATTACGGAGAGCAGATTGTGAAGAACACTTGAAAATCAAGAGGATCTCACTCTTTCTACTAGTACAAAAACAAATCATCCACATCCACTACATCCACAAAGACATTTTAAGATGTAAACACTTTAATCTGCGCCCACTTTGGTCACTCACTCTCCATGCTAATGTGTAAATTCTCCTCACACTTCCTTCAGCAGACAAACTATGAAAGCCCTGGGAGGCCTGCAGTCCCCTCACATGCTCGGCACACATACTCTCCCACGCGTATGTGCACGCACACACAGTCGGCCTGAAGGTAAACAACCTGCTTATGGGAGAGAAAAAAAAAAAAAAAAACACTGGGAGGGATTTTCCTTTTCGCTCTCTCTTTTTCTCACTCACTCACGCACCTGAGGCAGGGCTCAGCTGTCACCTATGAAGTTGGCCAACTCAGGCTGTCCGGTCAGAGAACGGTCCTCGACAGTTGCGCTAACTCCTCTGTCAGCACGAGCTGTGGCCGCGTGTCTCGCCATTTCCCAGGATACGGGGCTCCTTCTCGTCGAGAGCTACACTAATCACCTCGCGCGCAGACAGAACAGCAACGTATGTCACTGAGCGAGAGGGACAGACCACCGTGTACCGAAGGAGAGGGGATGAAAAGTATTGTTTACACACTCTTATCAATGCTCACGCCAGGCGAAAAGAGAAAAAGCATCTCATAAAAGTGAGCTAATAGGGCACAGCTCAACAGGAGAGGGGAGAGGCCCTCGTAGAGGAGACCAGCGGCAGAGCGAGGAAGTTTCAAAACAGACAAATCCCACGCCTGACTGCACACACCCGTCCCTCTCCGTCCGTCAATGGTTTGCTCCATGAGAAGCCGTGGAGTCACTGTTGCTGTCTACCTCCCCATAGCAATACAGACGAGAGAGAAAATGTATACAGCTCTCTCTGAAAATCTGAACACAGTGTGAGGCTGAAGCAACAGCCGTGACTCATTCTTTGAAGATGTGCCAACTAATTCAATATTTTTCAAAGGATCGTGAGCTTCCCACAACAGAAATTTGTGGTTAAAAAAATTATATAATGATTCAAGGGATGTGCAAAGTACATTTTCAAAATGGATTAGTCAGAAGTTTGTTTTAATGAAAAAAGCCCTTGATAATTAGGCTGTTTTAAGGTTCACCTGACTGTTTGCAAACTCGTTTAGCAAGTCATTTTTCTTCTCTGTCTAATTTTAAATAAATCCACCTTCAGGTCATGGTACACATGTTTTTTTGCTGTAAAGGTAAGAATAACTCATATGTGACACTGGACCACAAAACCAGTCATAAGCGTACATTTTTTGAAAGCTGAATAAATAAGCTTTCCATTGATATGTGGTTTGTTAGGATAGGACAATATTTGGCTGTAAAAAAATCTGAGGGTGCAAAAAGATCAAAATATTGAAAAAAAAAAAATCACCTTTAAAGTTGTCCAAATGAAGTTCTTAGCAATGTAGCAATTGTAGAATATTACAATTTAAAAAATAAGTTTTGATATATTTACGGTAGGAAATTTTCAAAATATCTTCATGGAACAGATCTTTACTTAATATCCCAATGATTTTGGGCATAAAAGAAAAAAACATACAATGTATTTTTGACTATTGCTACAAATATACCTGTGCTATTTATGACAGGTTTTGTGGTCCAGGGTCACATATTGTTATTAATATTTCAAGATCAACTGTATTAACTTGGGGGTATTATATTGTTGTATTTATTATCCATACACACACACACACACACACACACACATACATATATATATATATATATAAATTCTGTTATTTTTAACTTTATTCAAAGAATCCTAAAAAATATTTTAGGTTCCAAAAAAAAAAAAAAATCTGGTTATTGCCAACATTGATAATAAATCAGCATATTACAATGATTTCTGAAGGATCATGTGACACTGAAGACTGGAGTAATGGCTAATGAAAATGTAGCATTGCATCACAGGAATAAATTATAACTGAAAGTATATTAAAACGGAAACCATTATTTTAAAATGTAATAACATTTTGCAACATTACGTTTTTTTTCTGTATTTTTGATCAAATAAATGCAGCCTTGTTGAGCATAAGAGACTTCTTTAAAAAGCATTACAAGTCTAACTGATCCCAAACTTGTAAATGACAGTGTAAGTATCATAAAAGTATTTAAATATTTTAATAAGACATATTATTGAATGACATACAGCGACAAATGATATTTCTGAGAGTCTAAAAAAAATCTGACTTGAAATTATTTATATAACAAGCTAACAAGCTAACTTTTTGACCAAATAAATAAGCAAATCACCATATTGCATATTTTTGCTCAGTTTCAAGCAATCACGAACACTCCTACATCATACCTAGCCTGATTTGTCAAATACGATACTCGACAAAAACGTGTGTAAACATTTTTAATGTTTTCTTTTTATATTTTACCTAAAGCTTCAATAAACTGCCCCATTTAAAAAAACATGAATGGTTTCTGACAATAAAAACAAAAAATACGGCTATTATTTCATACTTCTGACTTTTTCAGGGTTAAGAAAGAAATAGTCCAATGCAGCAGGGCTCATTTCAACACAACACGCAGAAACTACATTAGCAGCAATATGCACTAAGCGACACAACTACAGAGAGACAGGATCTGAACAGCTCTAAATTACAGTGTCAGCTTCGACAGCATGCAAACAAGTATGCCTTAAAATGAGGTCAGTGGATTCTTACGCAGTTCAAGGAATGAAAAAAAAAATATGTCTGTTATTTTAAAACCGTTTACTTCGATAGTGATAATAAAAGAACACTGCTATAGAAATCTCCCTCAACCAATAACACACACAAAGTTGCACACTTCAGTTTTATAGGTTTAAAAACAACGTACACTCAGAATCAGTTCAAAAACCGCTGTGCTACACCATAGCTTTCTCTTTTCAGTGTAATTGCACCCTTGAGTACGCACTTGATTTTCCAATAGCCTCCATAGTACTTTTTCACCTCCTCTGACCTCAGGCTGCAGCATTGCAAAGGAAAAACATCAAATTGAATACAAATAAAACACTAAATATTATTCATGAAAAGAGGGCATGTTTTTTTTTTACATTCTGAGCCTAATCAGCATTAAATTACACAACCCTCACTGTATAACACCGTACTGTTGACATGAGAAAAAGATCATGGGTTCCATAACACAAAACACATGTCAAACAAAACCCGATAATTATGGGGAAAATTGTTGGGAGAGTACAACCTAAGTATGCGGAAGCAGTAAAGAGAAGTCTGACGAGTACGGCTGAGAAACCAGGTGTCAGAGCGCTGTACAATCAACACAAGCACCTTTAAAGAAAACACAGGCACGCTCACGCAATCATCATATAAGCTAAACAAACTGCCTTTATCCAAACTGAATTGAGAAGCCATTAAGGTCTTTGACTAATTCATGCAAGTCAGTGATTACCCTCATATTAAGAGGGAGGTCTGTCTATTCAGCTGGTTTCCAAGCAACTAAGTGATTAGCATGAGCATTTTTCCATACATTAGGAAATGGAGTAAATTACATTTTAGTCGTGGGTTTTTGCATTTGATTACAGCTTGTATAATACCAGTAACCAGGATGCAAACATACCATCTGATAGCTTTAACCTACATCTGTGTCTGTATGTACAACACGCACACAGAGATGCAGAGAAATACTGCTGAACTTACATATTTATTACATTTTTAGTTACTTTAACTCACAGAAATAAGTGTGGAGAAAGAATAAAGCACTCTGTCTCGCTCCTCTAATCTGTGGTATGGTAAATCTTTTATTTAACGTAGCTGGTTGGATTTACTTGCAATAATCTAATTAACCAGGACTACTACGAACTAAGAATATAAGCCTGTTTGTGAAAACAGAACGAATTACACTTTTTCATAATTAATACACTAAAAATTAAAGCAAACAAACAATCCCAGGTGGCTAATTTCTACCAGTCACTATGATTTTCTCTTCTTCATAATATTAAATGTTTCTTAAAGGAGAAGTCTACTTCTAGAACAAAGATTTACAGATAATGTACTCACCCCCTTGTCATCCAAGATGTTCATGTCTTTTCATGTCTTCATGTTTTTCAGTTGTAAAGAAAATATGTTAAGAAAAACATTTCAGCATTTTTCTCCATATAATGGACTGATATGGTGCCCCGAGTGTGAACTTCCAAAATGCAGTTTAAATGCAGCTTCAAACGATCCCAAATGCAGTTGTAAATGATCCCAGCTGAGGAAGAAGGGTCTTTTTTTTTTCATAAAAATAATAACATTTTTATATACTTTTTAATGTCAAACACTCGTCTTGTCTTACTCTGCCTTGACTGTTTTGTCGAAAAAACGTTTTTTGTGTTTATGTTGAAAAACTCCTATCTCACGTTCTCCCTCAACTTCAAAATCATCATATATCGCTGTTTTACCTTTTATGTTAAGGGTGTTTGGTCTTCTTTGCATTTTCACTTTGCAAAGACTGGGTCGGTACTTCTGCAGTGATGTAGGATGATTCTGAAATTATTATAGAAGTTGAGAGAGAAAATATAATTGGAGTTTTTCAACATACCCTAACTGTCTTGAGCCAGAATACACAGAGTTCAGCCAGAGCAAGTGGTCCATTATATGGAGAAAAATGCTGAAATTTTTTCCTCGAAAAACAATTTCCATACGACTGAAGTAAGAAAGACATGAACATCTTGGATGACAAGGGCATGAGTACATTATCTGTAAAGTTTTGTTCTGGAAGTGGACTTCTCCTTTAAAGGTCCACTGAAGTGGACTTCATCTAATTTCAGCTGAAACAAGAAGACAGGGCGGGACATATCAAGCAGTCCCGTCCCCTTTTTGTTAAACAGCTAATAGTATTTCCTTTATATCACAGCTTGGGCCGCAGCCGTTGAGCTCAGTAAAGCCACATTTAACAGCGTATGGCAGCCACAATGTCATCCATTTCAAAAAAAAAAAAAATAGTATTCTTTGTAGAACTCAAATGAGTGCGTGTGCTGTGGGCGGTTTGCGTGACAGCGCAAAATCACACTTGTTTCGCCCCAGTGGAAAGCATTTTTACACTATCTGAATCGTTCCCTATGCCCTATATAGTGCACTACGTGCCTTCACCATACAGAAAACACAAATTCTGTGAACAAGTGACCGATTTGAGCTGCAGCTTCAGCGTCTATTTATAGTGTAGGGGGCGGGACGCTTCGAATACTAGAGAGCATTCGATTGGACAAAGTTTGATGAGAAGCTGAAGTGCAGGGTGATGTCATTAAGATGCCCATTTTCCACAAGTTGATATGATTCTTTAAGGTCTTAATGAAAAGTCTTTAATATACTTTGGTTAAAAATTCTCAATGGTAGTGTAAAACAACATCCTTTTTACCTTGCCAAAATCAGCTCTGCAAAAATCATTTCATTCTGCTCGAGGCT
>JAHKKF010525318.1:1690-37064 GCA_019740295.1 Labeo calbasu | reverse complement strand
CATGTATAACATTAAATAATTGTAAAATTTAAAAATATATATTTATTTTATAATTATTTAATTATATATATTACATGAAATGTTTTAAAATAAATAAAAATATTTTAAAATGTATTTTTTCAATTATTTAATGTTATACATTTATATATATTTAACTTATATTTAATTTATATATATATATATATATATATATATATATAATTCAGCACATTTCCTTTCCAGTGCTCTTTACCATAATGCGTTTAGCCATTTTTGTTGTAATTCTCATTGCAATACAGTATTTTTTATTTTATTTTACAGTAAACAAAGGCTGTAATACAATGATTAAATAAAAGCATAATTTAAATGCAGTATAAAATAAATACTATAATATTTAAATACAGTGATGATGAGGTTTTTGTGCATTAAGGTAATGAGAATTATGGGGAAAATGTGTTTTAACTGTCATGAAAACAATAATGCACTGCAAAAACTATTGAACAGGCTTCACTTTCTCTAACCAAAATATAATTTAATATTTTTTTCTTTTGATTTTGGGGTGAAATATGACCCGGCTTCATCATCTTGACACGTTTTGTAGGATCCACCCCACCTAAACTATTAAACATGCTGCAAATGTACATATATGCTGAAATGAAGACATGTAAAATTACCTCATGATACCATAGTTACTCTTTGAAAAATACTACATAAATAGGTTAAAATAAATATGTTAAGTCACATTATTTTAAACACAGCATCGCTCTAGTCATATGAATGCGTGTCTATATGATGCCTGTTTTTGATCTGATTCGCGATCAGACGAATCGAGACAGCTTAAAGGAATCGTTCGCCTAAAAACGAAACGTTCTGTTATTTACAAATCATCACGTCGTATCAAACACGTACGCGTATTACTTTCTGCATAGAAATAAAAAAAAAAAAAAAAAAGTATGGAAAAGATCAGCTTGAACATTCTACTAAATCTCTTTTTGAGCTCAACGCAAGAAAGTCAGTCATACGGGTCTGATGCGACACGAGGATGAATAAATAATAATAAAAGTCTAATTTTGGCCAGAACGATTCCTTAAAACCACAAACGCCTCAGCGGCTGATGCTTTTGCTATGCTAATTGTCATTCCTACAGAAAGTTCCAGGTTAAACCGGGACTTACGCACGACGAAGATCCAATATCTTTTTAAAAGCAACAAAAAAGGGGTCACAGGAAGAAAACCAAAGTAAAACGAACACAACCAAAAGCGGTCGATGTGTGAAACAAACCACGAACGTCTCTGCTGAGCAATCAATCCGCCGCTGATGTGTTTAAACTCCTCCTCTTCCTGTTCCTCGTGTCCCTGCGTCTCGGGGTGCAGTGGGCGGGTGGAGTCGGTGACGGTAACCAATGACAGCATGCGTTATCCTGACTGGGTGAGGTTTGCAGTCTCGGTGAAGGAGATGGTCCCGGTTGAGCAGCACTTCAGGAAAACCTCTCCCCTCTTCTCCCTCTCGCTCCGTCTTCTCTCACGCTCTGTCGCTCCTTCACCGCGCTACACCAGCTGGTATCCTGAGCCGGACGTCTGGTCGTACTCTATTGTGTACTGCGAGGTCCAGTCTACCACCACGGGCCGCAGCAAACCGCAGCAGCGCAGTTCGAAGAAATCTATGAGGTTCCTCATACAGCCGTGACTGTGCCAGAAAACAGAAGAGCGACGTTAGGGGAGCAACCTAAATCAGTGCTGTCACTGACAATAATGACTTCCTAAACAAATCTTGAGAATTTCACACTTGACTAAACTCAGATCACAGTTTTAATTGCAAACTTCAGTTTAATTTTTAGTCATTTTGTTAGGTGCTTTTGTCATTTTTATTATTTTCTTATTCATTTTGTATTTATTACTACTTATTGTTCTAGAAATATTTCTAAATAGTTTTTTTTCTCAATTTAAATTTGATTTATTTCAGTTAGTAATTTCTGTAGTTTGACTTTATTTATTTATTTTTTAATAAATATTTATTTTATATATTTAACTTTATTATTATCTGAAAGTGGTATTACTATTATGAATTTACATTTTATTAATATTCTGAATACTTTTAGATTTTCAATATTTTTGAATAGCATTTATTTTTATATGTTCAGTTTAAATTTACTTTTTGTGCATTATTCATTTTGCAATTTTATTATTCATTGTTCAAATATTTTTAAATGTGATTTATATTAATAATTTTAGTAGTTCATCTTTATTATTACTACTATGAATATACATTTTATTAATATTTTGAGCTTTTCTATTTTTTTTAACAACATTTATTTTATATGTTCAGTTTAAATGTATTTTTTACGCATTATTATTTTTTTATTATTCATTGTTCAAATATTTCTAAATAGTTTTTATCTCAATTTAAATGTGATTAACTTTTTTATCTGAAAGTGTTATTACTATTATGAATACACATTTTTTAATATTTTAAATTAGCCTTTTAATATTTTTAAACAGCATTTATTTTTATGTTCAGTTTAAACAAACTTTTTCAGCTTTATTCATTTTGCGATTTTTATTATTCATTGTTCAAATATTTAGAAATATTTTTTATCTTAATTTAAATGTGATTTATTTGAGTAATTTTGGTAGTTTGACTTAACTATTATCTGAAAGTGTTATTACTATTATGAATATATATTTTATTAATATTATGAATTGGCTTTTCAATATTTTTAATAGCTTTTATTTTTCCTGTGCTAAGTTTAAATTTATTTTTTGTGCATTTTTCATTTCACCTTTTTATTATTCATTGTTTAAATATTTGTGAGTATTTTTAATTTAGTTTTACTCAAGCTTTAGCTCAAGTTATATATTAGTAATTTTAGTACTTAAACGTATTAACTTATCATCTGAAACAGTATTACGAATATACTATTATTAATATTTTGAGTTTCCTTTTCAAAAGTTTGAATAGCATTTATATTTTCTTTTCAGTTTAATTAACACTTTATTGTTCATTATTGATTTACTGAATATTATCATCGTTGAAATATTTTGAAATAGTTTTAATTTAGTTTTACTTCAGTTTAAGTTAATTTTAGTACTTCAAATGAAACTTCAACTCATTTTCACCTGAAGTATTTATATTTTATTTCAGCTTTTTTCCCCCAAGTGAAATGTTTTTTGCAATAATAACAACACTCAATAAAAAATAGATTATAAGCACTGAAACAACCAAACTCTAAGTGATTTGTCATCCATAAAATTAAACTATATTATATATTAGTACTTCACTGGTCATCAGTCACCCTTTTTCTACAGATATTAGCATTATCATATCCACTAGAGGTAATTCATTTAATCTAACTGGACCTTTTTTAAATTGTTGTTATCTAAACAAGCGCAAACAGGAACATTTCTGAACAGTAAATGTATATAGATTACATTCTACAGACTGTAATGATGTAAATATACAAAGCATGCCTCTATAAAATTGATTTATGATCAACAAACAAACCGTTCATCATCCTCGTCTGTTTTCAGTGCTGTATAGATAAGCTGTTCCCAGCTTAACCTGAAATGAGTTTAAAGCACTCACTTGAAAGGGCTCTCGATGGATGTGGCTGTAACTTTAAAGTGCTTATATCTTCTGGCGTTCATACGCTCGTTTGTAGTAATGCCCAGAACAGCGATCTATAGAGGAAACATAAAACATACACATCAAGCCACAAAAACCCTAAAGAAAGGCCTCTGGAAATGTTTCCTAGATAGATCTGGACTTGAGCGCATCCTACCTGGTAGAGCTGGCACATGATGAGCACAGCGACCCACATGAAGTGAAACACACTGTTGAGGAACATCCAGAACATCCACGGCGAGCAGGTGGCGATCTGGGTGATGTAGATCCAAAAGCCATCTTTAGTGTAGCTGGTAGCACAGTGAATCCTCCAGTCTGCAGAAACAAACCAAAAATCACATCAGTTCATCAATATTATAAAATATGTGCGCTACTAATGCAAAAAATTGTTTTTTGATTAGTTAAAGGGATAGTTCACTTAAAAATGAAAATTCCGTCATCATCTGAGACCCTGGACCACAAAACCAGCCGTACGTTGAATAAATAAGCTTTCCATAGACGTATGGTTTGTTATGATAGGACAACATTTGGCAGACATATAACAACTATTTAAAAATCTGAAATCCGCAGGCGCAAAATGTATCAAAATATTGAAAAAAAACACCTTTAAAGTTGTCCAAATGAAGTTCTTAGCAATGCATATCACTAATCAAAAATTACGTTTTGATATATTTATGGTAGGAAAATTACAAATAGCTTCATGGAACATGATCTTTACTTAATATCCTAATGATTTGGCATAAAAGAACGATAATTTTGATCCATACAATGTATTTTTGGCTATTGCTACAAATAAAAATGACTGATTTTATGGTCCAGGGTCACATTTAATCATCCTCATGTCGTTACAAAACCTGTATGAGTATCTTTCTTCTGCTGAACACAAAATAAGATATTTTAAAGAACGTTGGTAACCAAACAGTTGACGGTACCCATTGACTTTCGTAGTATTTTTTTTTCATACTATGGAAGTCAATGGGTACCGTCAGCTGTTTTCTTCAAAATATCTTCTTTTACAGGTCTGGAATAATTGAGGATGAGTAAATGATGACAATTTTAATTTTTGGGTGAACTTTCCCTTTATTGCACTAACATAAAAACTTTTTGTTGAGTGTCACCAAAAATGAATGCTATTGTCTTTTAAAAGTTTATAAACCATGCAGACCCAAGTGTACTCACAGCAAATGCATCCGTATATCATCCAACAGATCATACACAACAGGAAGAACAAGTAGCCCATAAAGTAACGGTGGTTTCCACTTCCTGTCCGCAAACAATGAGGAGAAAAACAGACAAATGAAAGGAATGAGTCATACCTCCCACTTTACATTGACTCAACTATCTGCCTTTGGGATGCTAAATGGGTTTTCTTCACAATTTCCTGGCAGAACATCTCTTGACTATTCATGTTAATGTCACATAAGAGCATGTGAGGTGAATGATTGATAGACTCACCTACGCAGTTGCCGACCCACGGGCAGTGGTGATCAAACTTGGCAATGCATCGATTGCAAACGGCGCAGTGTTTCGATCTGATTGGCTTGCGTATCTGTGGAGAACAGGTCGTTAAAGTGTTTTTTATGTGTCGGCACCTCGATGGAAATTGCAATGCAAATCAGACTGTTGGTTATCAGCTGGCCAACGCTGACTGGTGTGCAGAATGGAAAAGAGGCGTAATTACCAAACAGGTGCTGCAGAATATGCTGAGATCCAGACAGCCTGTTTCTGCCAATTCAACTATAGTCTAAAAGGAGAAGAAAAGAAAACAGCAGGGCATTTCAACATTTTCTGAAGAAAATGAAAGTGGTGCTTTTGTGTGCATAAAGCATTAGTGTTCTGGATGGTTGCTTTCTGGAGATATGGAGAAATGTAATGCAATGAATCCTCTGCAGTGAATGGGTGCCGTCAGAATGAGAGTCCAAACAGCTGATAAAAACATCACAATTATCCACAAGTAATCCACACCACTCCAGCCCAACAGTTAACATCTTGTGAAGTGAAAAGGTATGTGTTTGTATAAAAACAAATCCATTATTAAGACGTTTTTTAACCTCAAACCATTGATTCTGGGCAAAATATGTGTCCATAATCCATAATAACACTTTCTCCAGTTGATCTTCCAATGTCCTTGCATATCAAAATCCAACCACACATTTATTTTGGACTGTTTTAGTTTGTAAACAGTCCTTGATCAGTGCATATTTCACTCTGGATTCAGACAAGACAACATTTTCACAGGAGAAAGCAATATTATAGATTATGGACTTGTTTGTTTCTTATCAGCATGCATCTTTTTGCTTCTCAAGATGTTAATTGATGGACTGGAGTGGTGTGGATTACTTGTGAATTATTGTGATGTTTATATCAGGTGTTTGGACTCTCATTCTGACGACAGCCATTCACATCCATTGGTGAGCAAGTGATGCAATGCTGCATTTCTCCAAATCTGATGAAGGAACAAACACATCTACATCTTATATACATTTAATCTGAAGTTAGAGATTTTACCTTTTTCTTCTGCTCCTCGGATGCTTTGATGATACCAGGGTCGGACTTCCAAGACTTGCCGAAGTTGTAGAAGAGAGCCAGACTGTTGAGCAGGAAGGGCAGGTGGATGGTGACAAATGGGAGATGTGTGGAGAGTTAAGGAAGTTATGTTCAATATGACACAGCGCAAGAATCGAGTTAATACAATTTTGAACCAAAAACTAAATCAGAACGTTTTGAATGTATCATTCAGACCAACCGATTCAGTGAAAATAACCTATTTAAATCAAACGAAGTAGCTGATCTAACTGTGATCCTCTTAAGACATGCAAACTCTTAGTCCTATTGAAAATCTAAAAAAAAAAAAAAAAAAAAACTTTACAAAGTAGTTTAGTAAATTCAGGGAAATGTACTTTCTCTCTTCCTGTTTAAACAGAACATACAGTCTGACAAATGCCTTTTTGAATTTAAACTGAAAGTTCCGTGGAATTCTAAGCTGCCACATTTCAATGAATTATTTCTTTATAAATGTAACACTTCCTGTTTGACTTGCGGCTTTGACATCTGGACGTAACATGAGCGTCTCCATCAACCAGAAAAGACACTAACAAATGCAGAAAATCTGTTTCTCCTGTAAGTGGGTCGGTGGTTTCACTGAACTGAGCTGCACACAGGCTACAATTACAGCGGTAAGAAAAAATAAAAGAGCTCAATCCTCAGAGGAGATGCTCTATTGTTGGATGATAAAGGCGAGAGGGAAACGGATCCACCCAGAGCTCTCGATCTGATTTCAGCTGCATTGTTTCTATTCCTGAAGCACCTGGATACACGGCAGTTCTGTGCACACTAAACATCACTCCACAACCTCCAATTACAGCCGCACAAACCACATTTCAGCAGCTTCATTCGAGAGGCAGATCCCGACATGAGTTACGTCTTGAGTGGTTTGCTCAAGACAGGAAGAAATCCTATTTTACCACTGTTTGACAGCACCATAACCATAGAAATGCAGCGTGTCATTACCAGGCTTTTGTGTGTTTGTACTTGCCTTCTCTCACACCTAACAGTGGGCGTCATGAACAGAATCTTATATCACAGTATGAGTAATTATACATCACAGTGACCACTTATAGCACCATACAGTTCTTTCTGCTGGATGTGCAACAAAAAATGTATATATATATTAAATAACCATATAGAAATGCCAAATGTTGGACATTCCAGAAAACAAAAGACGGACTTTTTCCAAGCAATGGTTTAAAGTTAAAAAACATCTTAATAATGCATTTGTTTCTTACAAATGTGCAGCTTTTGTCTTCACAAGATGTTTGTGGATTACTATGATGTTTTCATCAGCTGTTTGGACTCTTATTCTGACGGCACCCATTCACTGCAGAGGATCCTTTGGTGAGCGAGTTTTGTGTCTCTCATGTAAAGGTAGTATTGGACCAGTATTGGACACATTTCTACCACTGCACAATACATACTGTCAAGCCGCCCAGCCATTCTCTCACCCACACAAGGTGTCAAATTCACTACATTTATTGTGCAAGTCACTCCTGTTAAAAATTTCCACGGAAAATTAGGCATATCCATGTCAAGCCTGTCAAAGATGATGCATCTGCCCACAATTTTACACTTGCAACACTTAAAACAAATTACCACATACCAACTCGTGTTGGCATCAGTAAACGTGGGTGAAAGAGGGATATTTTCATCTCAGTTTATGTTTTCATTAAGTGTGACTGGATGAAAACATTCAGACGCTGTTAAACTTCATATCACTATCATCGGCTCCTTTCATTAAGTCTGTCAGACGAGGTGAGCGTTTAAACAAACAAGCTTCTCAAAGAGATCATTTCAGATCTTTCAACGAAGAAAAGAGAGATAATGATATAAATCGGGTCACTTCAACCACCCAGTTTTATGTCAGGAAAACAACACACAAAGAGGAGATATTTTCAAAAATAGATATACAATTCTTTAGCTCTTGGATAAAAAGGTGGGCTGATTTCCTGCTGTCAGCATTCTTATCCGGACTGAGTCAACAAACATATAAATGGATGCTTATGTTTATCACTAAGTCTAACGCTGGATTTGTTGCTATTGCTGATAAATGATGTTGTGTCAGAATATTGCCATGGCAATTTACTGAAATAAGTTTCAGTTCTAAAATACCTGGCAACTAAACCTAAAACTGAAAACTAAAAAAAGATTTAGAAATGTTTTTGAAAAAATAAAAACTAATACAGGTGACAAATAAAACAAAACAAAATAAAACAAAATAAAATAAAATGAAATAAAATATTAGATTTAAAATGTTGTCTTGGCAATTCACTGAAATAAGTTAAAATACCTGGCAACTAAAATAAAAACTGAAAACTGAAGTAAAAATAAAACAATTTAGAAATGTTTAAAAAAAAAAAAACTAATACAGATGACAAATAAAACTAAAAAAACTAAAAAATAAAATAAAGTAAAATATTAGATTTTAATAAATTATATAATAATTTAAAAATGTTGCCTTGGCAAATTACTGAAATAAGTTTCAGTTCTAAAATACCTGGCAACTAAAAAACTGAAATAAAAATAAAACAATTTAGAAATGTTTTTTTAAAAAAAATAAAAACTAATACAGATGACAAATAAAATAAAATAAAATAAAACATTAGATTAAAAAAAAAAAAAATTAAAACGTTGCTTTGGCAATTTACTGAAATAAGTTTCAGTTCTAAAATACCTGGCAACTAAAAAACTGAAATAAAAATAAAACAATTTAGAAATGTTTTTTAAAAAAAAATAAAAACTAATACAGATGACAAATAAAATAGGATTAAAAAAAAGTGGCCTGATTTCCTGCTGTCAGCATTCTTATTCAGATGTTCTGAGTCAACAAACATATAAATGGATGCTTATGTTTATCATTAAGTCTAATGCTGGATTTGTTGCTATTGCTGGTAAAAGAGCTGATTAAGTGGGTTGAATCAAGCTATTTAAGCTCCAATCCTCAAATTGATAGAACAGAATAGAGCAACTGAAAGGATATCGTTCCAGAACCAATAAAACCAGGTGATGTACATCCAAAACTTAGTGGCCAGATAGATGCCCAGAGGAAGAGCGCTATGCATGGAGTGATCAAAGAAAGACCTAGAAACAGAGATCAAAATATTAGCGACGATGCTTTGAATTCACATCAGAATGCATTAAAAGCCTGAGCAGCACCACAGATGGATATAACAGCATCGTACTTGGACAGAAACTGCACGACGAGCCACACCGCTGCATACATCACACCCTTGATGAGCCAGGAGTCAATGTCTAGATCGGCGATGAATCCCACCAGCCAAATCACCAGGAATGGAGTTCCCAACATCACCTTCTGTCTGAACTCCTGCAGACAGACAAAGAAACGTCTGAGTGTGTGCAATACATTTTGATTCCTCCTAATAGTAATTGATCAGTCAGAATAGAAGGTTTCGGCTGCTCTACCTTGTCCATTTTGAGCCGTTTGAGGTACGAGGGGCTGTCATAACCTTTGGCCTGTCTGGCCTCCTGCAGATGATTTATCATCCACACATTTTTCCTCTGTTTGGCCAAATCCAGCGGCGTCTCCCCCTGCAATCAACAAACATTATTATTGTCATGAATACCAGTGTGGTTTTTATTACCTAAAACTATTAAAACATTATGTGTTTAAAATAAAATTAATTAAAATATTAGATTAAAAAAAAAATGAACAAAACTTTTAAAATGTTGCCTTCGTTCTAAAATACCTGGAAAATAAATTAAAACTAAAAACTAAAACTGAAATAAAAATAAAACCATTTAGAAATGTTTTTTAAAAAAATAAAAACAAATACAGATGACAAATAAAATAAAATAAAATTATTTTTATACAAAAAACTGAAAACTAAAACTAAAATAAAAATAGAACTACAAGTAAAATAAAATAAAACAAAATAAGATATTAGATTAGATTAAAAAAAAAAAAAAAACTTAAATGTTGCCTTGGCAATTTTATATGTTTAAGTTCTAAAATACCTGGCAACTAAAAACTAAAACTGAAATAAAAATAATATTTAATATACTATTTACAAATGTTTTTTTTTTTTTTTTTTTTTCAAAAAATAAAATTTTATTACAGATGACAAATAAAATAAAATAAAATAAAATAAAATAAAAGTTTAGATTAGAAAAAAATTAACAAAAATTTTAAAATGTTGCCATGGCAAATTACTGAAGTAAGTTTCTAAAAAACCTGGCAACTAAAATAAAATAAAAAATATTTAGAAATATTTTAAAAAAATAAAAACCCATGCAAATGACAAAATAAATACCCTAATGAATAAAAATTAGTAGTAAATACAAAAATAACACTGACTTTCTTCAATAACAATAACTTATCTGCAATGGAATTTATATATATATATATATGTTACAATAATAACTTGTAATTAATAATTTGAAAATTAATCAATTTGGGGAAAGACAAAAAAAAAAAAAAGGCCTATATATATACTATGCATAACAACTTCTTGATTCTCTAATCCTATTATAGTTTTTTTTCACACAAAAAGCTGAAAAATACCCAGTAAAGGAAGTAAACACTATAACCAACAGTACGTGCTGTTATTTGGTAACACAGGTAATCATATTTTCTCAAATTAAGACCGAATGACACTAATTTTATGCAGGCTATGCACACAAGAAACTCCAACAGCTGGAGTTGGCGAGGTTTGTGGCGTTAAATATTTATTAAATACTCAAAAACATGTTTAAAATGCATATTTGCTCAACGCAGACAGTATATGACAACGTATTACAGTGTATGCCATTATCAGACATAGCTGTTAAATAAAGCCTAAATGAATAGAGACAGAGAATAGGTGTCTATATTGAAGACTTGTTGGCCAAAAAGTGTGCTAGTGCCGGCGTCTGGACTTTACCTTGATGTTCTGTGCGTCGACATTAGCGTTAGCCTCCAACAGCAGGCTGATGACTGTAGTGTTTCCGGCCAGAACCGCCCAGTGCAGAGCCGTGTTCTTATGATATTTATCACCCAGATTCACTGACACGTTAAACGTCAGCAACAGCCGTGTCGGGTCAACGCTGCAGAAATCCCAAATAATTAGCTTTACATTTCACAATGGCAAAAGAATACATTTCCTCACACAATACACACACACCTGTGCATCCGATAAGCCGCCCACATCAAAGGGGTCATGCCATTCTGATCCATCATATCCACATCCTGGAAAAATACAACACAGGGCAGACTTAAAAGTAAGATCAGATTGAGATCAAACACAGCAGAGGTCAAACTACAGTGGAGGGAAATGTCATAAACGCCCCCTGCAGGCTGAAAATGAACAGAGCATGGCAAAAAGCATGACAGTTTGACTCTTTAACAAGGTATTTTAATCATTTTCCTGAGTAACTCTTCCCACAGTGTAAACTCATTGGTTCAAAATTGCAATCAAAATATTCTGATTGGCTGTGATGTGGCCAGCTCCAACACAGAGCGTTTTATAAGTGTTAAACATGCATACCTGTCCCTTGGCAATGAGATACGCCACAATTGAGGTGTGTCCGAACTGAGTGGCAAGATGCACACAACTGCATCCCTCACCATCGATGAGAGACGGATCAGCACCGTATTTCATTAACTGCACCACCATGGAGAGATGGCCCTGTCTGAATGAGAGAGAGCAGACGAGAGGTGTCATTCACAGACTGTGTGCATTAATAAAACATCTCACACACACGTGTGTGTATGCACTGAATAACTGGATAACCTACCACATTTGACAAAAAGTGCAGTATACAACAGAGCACAACGCACCCCACAATACAACGCATTGTTATTTTAGTATAGTATATACACTATTATAGTATTAACTTATATTTTTACCATTAAAAAAAAAATTAAGTTGAGTTTGTCATTATTGTTAGTTTTTTTTTAATATTTCCATTTAGATTTAATGAACTTATTTCAGCTTTAGTTTTTGTAATTTTAGTACTTCAAATTTAACATTTTTAGCTAATTAATTTTAATAATTAATTTCAGCTTTATTTCAATTAGTTAGCTTTAATTTATTTCAGTTTAAGTTTTTGTAATTTAATTTTTTTGCTAATGAATTTGTATCTAATATTTATTTATTTTTTAAAATCTATTGTTTATTATTTATTTATTATCTAATATTTAATATTCATTTCATTTCAGCTGTATTTAAATTACCCAAAAATGTTTTAATTTTAGTTTCAAAAATGTTGTATTCATTATTTTGTATTATGTTTTATTAGTATTTCTACTTAAATTAACTTATTTCAGCTTTAGTTTTTGTAATGTTAGTCTTCAAATTAAACATTTTATTTCAGCTAATTTTAAGTTTTTCATCTAATACTTATATTTAATTTCAGCTTTATTTCAATTACCCCAAAATGGTTACATTTTAATTTATGTTGCATTTATTTTCTGTATTTTGTAATTTTTATTAGTTTTAATTTAGTCATATTTTAATTTAGCTTTAATTTACTTATTTAATGTAATTTTAGTACTTCAACTTTAACTTTTTCATTGAATATTTCATTTCAACTTTAATTTAACCAGCTCCAGAAAGTCAGATTTTTCTCTTCTTGACTCAAAAACCAGAGGCATTTTACACAAATTAACTCTGAGATCATGCAATGACATTTCAGCATACTAATTATTAAACTGCAAAGCAGTATACAGCATATACTGGGCGATCTGCAATAATCAGTATGCTAGTATTGCATTTCAAGCACACACCTTGTAGCCCAGTGCAGTGGTGTAGAGTTGAGATCTCCTCCCAGCTGGTCGACTATGGCACCTTTAGATATGTAGTACCTAAAAAGCACAGACAGACAGCGTTCAGGAAACGAGACGCCTAGGCTTTATCTTACAGCTGCAAAAGAGAGCAGCGTAACATGAATGACTGCGCCAGAGCAGGAGCTTATTAAGAGGAGGATATGCACACGCACACACAGCCTCGTAATGAGAATTTCAAGGTTTTCTCGTCTGAACGTTGACAGAGTAATAACTCTATCCATTCCTCTCTGTGCGTATGTGTGTGGAGTCTTAATAACAGGAAGGAAAACATCTAGAGATCCAGGAGAGAACGGGAAATGTGAATAAAATTACTAAAAGAGAGACGTACTTGACCAGGTCTATGCGGTTGTTGATTGCCGCCCAGTGCAGGAGTGTGACATTTTCTTTATCCGGCTGACGTACGTCATATCCAGCCTCCACCAGCTCACGGCATCGCTCGAATATCCCGTACCTGAGCAAACAAACAGCTCAAATTACACCAAACAAACAGCCCTGAACAGCAGCTTTTATCCATTTTGCCAACATTGGTAAACAATGGTCACTCTGTCAGCTGTTTTTTTTTTTTTTTAACTTAGTCTTGTGTCAAATTTCCTTTTCATTTATTATCATGTTTAGTCAACCTGTCCTGTTTTGGCTTTAGTAAAGTTTAGTTGACTAAAAGTGTGGGAATTTCAGTCTAGTTATAGCCAATAAATATAAACATGCTCTCTACATTATGAAAACTGGTAAACCTCAAAAGCATCTCTCAAAAGCTAAACCAGAGACTTTCCTAGTATTAATTCTGAATTATGTCTTTCTAGTAAAACATAAATGATTTGGTGTTGTGGGGCAGTCTGTTTGGCCAAAAATGAAAGGGTTCATTTAATTTTCATTTGATTAAAAGATGAATTAAAATGTTTTAAGCCTTCATTTGATTAGAAGAAAAAATAAAATACAAAATACAGATTGAAAAAAAAATCTAATTATTGTAAAAAAAAATATTTTTTAATTAAATAATAATAACAATAATAATAATAATAATAATAATAATATATTAAGTTTATATAAACATGTTTTTATGAATTGATTGGACATTTTCAATTATTAAAATTTAATTAAACCATTAAAATGGAATCCAGAAAAATTAAAATGCAAAATGCAGAATTTCATAAGGTCCAAAAAATTAATTTTTGTTACATTTTCAATAAATTACTCTTAAAAGTTTAATGATTTAATCATTAAAAGTCCAGAAACATTAAAATGGAGGGAAAAGAGAAATCCATAAAAATTAAAACAGAAAAAAAATTATGGAATTAGGAAAAAAAAAATGGAATTTTGGGTGGGAAATTATATTAAAATTTTTAATTAAACCAATAAAATGGAATCTAGAAAAATGACATGCAAATCACAGAATTTTTCACAGAAGTTTCAAGATTTTCAGTTATTAAACATGACTTCTGAATACTAAAATTTAATTTAACCATTATTAAATATTAAAATGAAGGGGGAAAAAAAGAAATCCATAAAAATTGAAACAGAAAAACAATAATAGAATTATTAAAAAATAAAAAAAAAGTTTAATTAAACCATTACAATGAGAGAAAAATTACATGCAAATCACAGAATTTGGTAAATATACAATGGAAAACATGTTATAAGGTCTTAAAAAATGTCATTTTTGTTACATTTTCAGTAAATTATTCTTAAATTGTGTAAATTTAGTTAAATGGTGTAGTAGTGCAAAATGAAAACAGAAAATATAACTGAATTAAAAAAAAAAAAAAAAAAAGAAATAGAATAAATTTACTAGGGCTCTATAATAGGGGGATTTAAACTCTTGACATTTGGCAACCCCAAACATGAAAACACAATATTGTTGAAGGCGATATAGAGAAATTTTGGATATATAGCATTTTTCTTTGTTAAGATACATTTTAATCTCATCTTTTATCGTCGACGATATTGCATGTTGATATAGTGATGGTCAGTGTTTAATGATGTCAGTCATGGAAAGAAAGGAATATTTTTTGTCAGTTTTTGTTAACAAAATTAACACTGGCCAACAGACACAAAAGGTGTCTAATGGAAAGTCGTGAGTTTACTGGCAATACATTAATCATGCTGTGCATCTGCTGTGGTTTTGACGACATGATCTTCATCTGGATATTTTTGCAGACGGTGGTTTTGGTGTGTGTGTGTGTGTGTGTGTGTGTGTGTGTGTGGACTCACTGGGTGGCTTTGACGATGTCCCAAGTGCTGTAGTCATCCACGTGGCTCTTGCGGCTGACGCTCTCGCTGTAGTCATGGTTATAGTGACTCTGGGGTTTAATTTCCTGTGGGAGAGAATCACAGTCAATTCATCTCTACAGCCATCGGATAGAAGGATGAGTGACGGATGACACTAAGGATCCTGGACACAATGTGTCATACGTACGGTCAGTCTCCATGGTGACCATGAACTCAAACACACACACACACACACACACATATACACACATACACACACATTGAAAGAGGCTTTTCAAGGGCCGTATCATTGAAAAAAGAATTTTCTTGCAAATAGAATAGAAACTGCACAATTGATCACATTTTAATCATGATCACAACTTTTAGTTGTCTCCATTATTTAAGAATAATTGCCTGTTATATTTGCGATATATATCCAAACATTGTTTGTGATTGTGGTTGCTGAATAAATGCACTTATGCAACCTCTGTGCCACAATATAAAGTCTTTTTATTGTTTAATAGGAAAAAAAAAACAAATATAATTTTACTAAAACTTATATTACAAATTTTACTGCTTTAGCTTCTGAGGGTTTTACCAGTTTTTATAATTTAGTTTTTAATGTACATGATAAATATAATGAATCAGGAAACTAGATAAGGTCAAATAAATACTGCTTATGAATTGACGTTTTCCTTCTCTGTGCTTGAAAGTGCAATAATGCTAAATAAAATGTAAAAAATAAATTTCTCAATGAAAAACAATCATGATTAATAATTGTTATATTTTTGAGCAAACTAATTGTGATTCTTAGTGATTACTTTTCCAGAAAACCTGTATTTATTTATTTAATATTATTTTATACTTTAATTTAAAGTTTTTTTATGTTTAGATTTTATTTATATTATGCTTGTTATTTTATTTAATTTAAAATTTATATATTGTATTATTATATTTTATTATGACCACCACTCAAAAATCTGTCCCCCTTGTATGCATTTATTTATTTATTTATTTTTGTTTATTTTATTTCATTATCATGTAACTCTAACTAAAACTCAACTACAAATATAGCTTATTATTTCACTGTTATGATGACACAGTTATCAGGATGTTAACATATGACAGGTCACAAATCAACAAATTTACAAATCAAGCCTTTTTCTGTCCATCTTGTAAAACTATGGCAGTGTGCTGAGATTAACTAATCATAACAAATGCTTTTTATTCATCATCTGAACAGTACAGTACCAAAAACAGTCCGTTTAATACTAATGGTCAGCAAGGAGGCAATTCAAGAAACTTTGTTTAACATTGTAATTAGACTAATAAACCTCTCAGACTGCATGTGCTCATAGGTCAGAGGTCAGGAGAAGTGTGTGTGTGTGAGATGACTAGCAGATGTCCAGAAGCTTCAGCCCTATTGATTAGTGGGGAGGGACTTTGTCTATTGTATTAAAATCCATTCTGACCTGAACCTCCAGCTGTACCCTGTACACCCTGTATTTTTTTTAAATAATTTAATTTAATTTAATATAATTTATTTTATATTTTATTTATAATATATTTTGTTTTATTTCATTTAATTTATTAAAGGACCATTAATTTTTTTTATAAAAAAAATAAAACTTTTTGATTTTTAAATATATATAAAATATTCATTCTAAACCAAAATAATACACTAAATATTATTATTTATTCAATTATAAACCACAATCACAATCAGATCTGTATTATAATAACACATGCTACATACAATATTACACACCAGAACTTATTCAAACACTGTAAAATAAGACACCCTCAAGCAAAAGCTTGAAACAGATGCAAAGGGCAAACAGAAAACACCCACAGGACACAAAGGAGTCCTGGCAAACACGACGAGTTCCCTTTATATGTGTGTGTGTAATGCCAGGCCAGCAGAGACATAAGACACACACACCGGCCACAGAGATTCACGTGTAAAGATTATAAACGGCAAACACAGAAAACTAAAATGTGTTTATAATAAGTAACATTTCACATAATCCTTACAAAGGCACCCACAACCACTAAATATAAAGCCCTATGTCTCTAGTTATTACCTTCACAAACACACCCCACGCGATACGTCTAGACACCATTACACATATTATCAACACAAAGAATCATCCAGCAGCCACACGTCCAGAGAAAAGCCTAGCGAGATTATCTGAATTCACAATCACCCTACAGCAAAGCATCCCGAATGAGAATTTGCATGAAGAGGATATACAAATTGACAGCGCAGTCAAATCTTTTTTTCTAAAGGCTCTTCAAGGGGTCAGAGATCAGTACAACAGAAAGTACATTAATTGGGGTCATCCATCAAGTTAATGAGCCACCACAATAACACAACATGCAGACATAACACTGCTGAAGATGATCTAGCTGGCTGACATATGACTGAAAATCAGTACAAAATGTTAGTTTAGTTGAGAATGTTTAAAATGTATAACTGGCTTTGATTTGGATATGGTAAATCTCATCTTTAATTTTAAATACTTAACGCATGAAGGCACAACAAATGAACTAGAAGCAATATCAACTGTGATATTCACATTTCCTTAACTTTTCCCAAAATTAAAATAAATAAATAAATCCATTATGGTAAACTGATGATATATAACACTTTATATAAATAACAATTTATATAACATTTTAAATAAACACATTTACTTTACATATTTACAAAAAAAAATCTATATAAAAAAAATGATAAAAATTGATAAAAAATAAATGTCAAATAAATAGATTCATAGATTCTTCACTTTGTAATTATATTTTAATATTTTTCACAAATAAAGAAATTGTTAAAAACATGAATAAAACAGAAAATGAACACTGCAACCATCAGTGAACTTATTATTACGATACGTTTGTTCACACTGGGAATCATATTTTCTCAAATAAAAACTGTGTAAGGCTAATTTTACACACATTTGACATGAATAGTCATGAATAGTTTGAAATCAGTTATTTTAAGATTTAACGACAAAATAAAAGTTCTGTTACTGTCAAAATAAAAGCTGTTGATCAGAAGAACCTGCCAAAAAAAAAAATCTAAATATTGGCTGATATATCGGCCTTGCTACTATATATCGGTCCATAACTATTTATATTATATTTAACAAGTACCGAATGCTAGTGTTCCAGAAAACATGGAATACTAGCATAGAGCAAATCATATTTTCTCAAATAAAGACCAGGTAATGCTAATTTTATATGTAGTACATATTGACATATGATATGAATATGACATATCAGCAAACTGGAGAGAGAGTGTGACATAGCTTGAAATCAGCGATTTAAAGATTAGATCTGTGCACAGGCTCTGCTGTTTATGGCGATGTAAAAATAAAAGTTCCATCAGTGTGAAAATAAAAGGTGCTTATCATAAAAACTTGCAAAACATCGGCCTTGCTGATATATATTGGTCAACAGCTATTCACATTATATTTAGAATACATATTTAGCAAATGGAAACCATTAGAAAAATTAGTAAATGTGGCATAATAGTGAATTAGAGCAGCGTAGATTAAACCGAGGAGCTCTCTGCTAGCAGATGTGCACTTAATCCAAATGTATAAATCATACGCATAGCATTAATGCTAATGCAGGTTGTTATATACCATTTCAACAATCAGAGAATCAGATATGTTACGTAAGAGATGTCAGCCCAGACCGCTGAACAGAACTGATAAAAAGAGCAGCAGGGAGACTGAGCATCACCGGCAGGCCTTTGTAAAGGTGTCTGCTTGTTTCACTCAATAGTTTTGCGCCTGGTATCAGAGCAGTTGGTCTAATTCAATACGGGCCTAATGTTCCTCCTGCCTGTGAGGAAACGAGCAGTTACAGCATCTGTGGGACCATGTGACATGTACTAAGATGCTTGGCTTCCTATTAAAACAGGAAGACATTAAGAATTCAGCTCTGGGGAGCATGTGCTTTATCAACTGCCTCTGTTAGTTACGTCGGCCATTTATATCTGTAGTTCATGTCAACATCTGTAACGACATGTTTGGAATGACCATCAATGGCCATTGAGAAACGCACACACAGTGCCAACACAACGCCACAGATGTGCATCACAGTAACTTGAAATTACTAATCTAACATTTTTATATGAGGACTGAACTCATTATTTGCAGTCAGATGTCACATTTCATTGTCTATTTTTACATATAACGCCACAAAAGCGGAAATGCAAATGAAATCACACCCACAGGTCACTATTTAGAAATACAGCGGAAAAATGTAATCTCACAAGGCTAAATTTGTTGCATGCAGGCAACAGGATGGGCATCTCATCTCATCAGTGCACCATTTAAAAACCACAAGAGCAAACAGACACGTTAATTTTGACCTCTGAGGATCATACTTGGAGGAAACCTCAGGTCTGATCTGATGGGTGATGGTAAAGAACAGATGGCTTGCTCTTCACTATATGACTGTGCGGCCCCAACGCCGCCCACCCAGGTGACAAAGGGCCAAAGCATCCAAAGGAAACGAGATCCTGTTGACTTTCTTCTAGTTAACAGCATTAATTGACTAAAGACAAATGTACAGATTGTGTCTTTCAACTCTTAGCAGAAGAGTTTCCTTCTGTTCTGGTGGGTTTTTCACAGTATATTCAATGTTTTTTGGTATTATTGTAATACTAGAATAGTTTGTATTAATATTTTGGATTAGTTTGGATTTTATTTTTTTATTATGTTTATTGTAATTTTATTTAAAGTTTTAGTCATTTTGTTGGGCGGTTTTAATTTTTTTTTTTTTTTAACAATAACATTAATGTTAGAATAACTGCAATACAATATACTGCATATTTTTTAATTGTTGAATTTTTTCTCCATTTTTTTGTGTTTTCGTCATTTTTAGTATCATTGAGATATCAAGTATAATAGTTTTTATTAGTTTTTATTTACATAATTTTCTATTTTCATTCTAATTTTTGTTCAAATTTTCCTGTGTAGTTTTATCATTTTTACTTGTTTTTTTTTTCTCTAACAAGACATCAATGTCATTTTAGTATAATGATGCTACTGTACATTATAAGCACTTAATACTATAATAATAATAATTATAATAATTAATAATACTATTCTATATAATAATAATAATATTATTATTATTATAGTTAACTAATAACTATATACTATATTTTATATTTATTTAATTTTTTTTGTCCATTTTTGAGTTTTTGACATTTTTATTAGTTACTGTTTCTTTTTAAATATATCTATTAGGGTTTTTAATTTTTATTTCTGTTTGTTTATTTAATTATTTATTTATACATATTTATAAATACTGCATCAAGTTAATGAAAATGAGAAATGTTTACTTGGTAACTAGCTGAAGTAAAATACATTTAGGGTTTTTATTTAATTTAATTTTCTTTTTTTGAGTCTTAGCTTTAACTTTACTAATCCTGTTTCCAATATGATTTTACATTAGGTTTTACTTTATGTCCTACTTTTTTTCCCCCCCATTCGGCAAAAGAGCAACTAGAACAATACTTCACATTATAATATAACCTTCTGATAATCCATCACAAACCAAATTATGAGGACAGCTAAACTATTTACCATTCCTCTCTCAAACGGCCACATGCAAAACACCATCCCTATCAAGGTTTCACGTTCTATCCTCCATATCAACCAGCCCATCCTGCTGGACACCAGGGCATATAGCAGACAGCAAAAACACCAAAAATCATTTTCATAACAGCATTGTCTTCAGCAATTTCCAGCAAATATTATGTAATATAAGCAATCGCTTTCGTTATGAAATTGTATTATGTTAGCAACACATTGGTGGCCCACTAATTATTACCATAGCTATAAACAATGCATTAAAAAAGATCTGCTCAGGTCTGCCGGGATCTTCCTTTCAGTCCAACAGGTCAGCGTGTGTTAGTATGACTACCAGCCAAGGGTGACGTTCCCATTCACTGAGACTACATGTGTGTGATCAGCTCTATGGTCAGTCTGCCTGAGCATGAATAATTTACAGCAGGAAGTCCCATATGAGCAAGCTGTCTCAGTACACACACACACAGTGAGCTCAACTCTGGGTTCGCAATAAGTAAGTGTGAAAATGAATGCAATTAATTTTCATTAAATGCATTCTTGAGGTGCCATGTTATAATTTAGTAATTAACCTCAGAATAGGTGTCCTGTTTATCATCACCTATTGCACTTATAAAACTATAGCTCTTAATATACAAGAATTATATGTTTCATGCAAAACTTCCTTATATCAACACATCCTGTCAATACAAAGTTGGAAATGAGTAAAATGAAAGCAAATATGCAAATCAACCATTGCAGCACTGACAATGTAATTTATCTATGAACATATTCATGAAAATATAACAGACTGTATATAACTGACAACAATGACAGATCAGAAACAGAACTGTCATTATACTGATTTCACCAAAATGCAGTCAAACGCAATCAAACAGACTTTTATGGTGTACTAAAAGCATGTTAATAAAATAACACCCCACAATTAATGTTCAAATCTGATTGTAAATGAATGCAAATGATGATGGTGTTTGTGAATGGTGTCTGTCATTTAGAAGCAAACGCAGCACAACACACTGTGAATACTTGGACAAATATGCTAATGTCATATTTGTCACTGCACAATACAGAATAAAAACACACGCCTGCCTTAAAATATGAGATTAGACATGCGATAAAACGACAAATCAAAATATAATCTATGAATAAGAAAGGCTAGCGTTAGCAGCAATGCTATTACGCAGCAGTGGGGGGGATTCAGCCCCTCTCCCTCATTGTGAGAAGTTAGCGGTAGAAATAACGCTTTTTCTGGCCGTGAAAACACTCCGGCTTCGTTTAGGATCGCTGCCGTGCTGCAGCTGGATAGCGGCTGTATTTTTTTACCTCGGGATGGAGGATCGGGACGCATCCAGTTTCTTTCTTAAATTCATCCAGAGCGTCCGCCATCTTGCTGCTCGACCACGCGGAGCATCACGGGAAAAACATTTAGGGGGCGATAAACAGGAGGGAAGCGCGCGTGCACGAGGAAGCAGTGCGATCGTGCGCGTGAGATTTGACCTGTACAATTTCGTGACCGGAATATAACGCTTTTGGAGTCGGGAATGATGTATATCAATGTAATATATTATATATTACACCAGTAATAACCTATAGGTATTGTCGCCAGTTTATTTATCATCTAGTAATGCCAAACCATCGGCAAAAATGCTGTTTTGTTACGTTTATAGCAACAATAGATATTGTTTTGAACATATTTACATTTTTTTTTTCAGTTTTAGTATATGAAAAAATGGCAGTAATTAATAAAATCTGTATGAAATAGTTGGTGATTTCATATAGCTATTGTTTTAACATTTTTAGATTTTTTTTTCAGAGTTCAGAGAGCAATAGCTTATATGGAAAATACCAATAATTAATCAGATGTGTGTAAAAATGGCAAAATAAGTTGAAAGATGTAGTGTTTTGCTAAACAAATTATTTTTTGTATGAAATATTTTTTGTATGAATTAATTTTTTGTATGAAATTATTTTGTATAAATATTTTTTTTGTATGAAATAGTTGGTGATTTCATATAGCTATTGTTTTAACATTTTTAGATTTTTTTTTTTAATATTCAGAGAGCATAGCTCCTATGAAAAAATAACAATAATTAATCAAATGTGTGTAAAAATGGCAAAATTGATTAAAAAAATGTAGTATACTGCTGAACAAATTAATAATAATAAAAAGAAACAAATAATTTTAAAACAGTATTTCCTGTTTTATAACCTATAAAATCAAGAATTACATTCCCAAATATCAAAGAGACACCAGGAATCATACAGTTGAAAATATCCAGAATTATTTTCCAAGACTTTGTAGGATAATTACAAGATGAATCAAAGAAAAATATTTGTCTAATAAACATCTAATTTTACCTAAACTATGAAACGAGTTTATTTTCATTTTCATTTTTTGCTCATTCGTGGAATGCAATGCCGTTATGTAATAGCAATCGTCAAAGGTTTTATTTCCCTGTCTTAACGCTCACTACCATGCGGTGGCAGCCTTGGATTGCTTATATTTTTCTAGTCCTTTCCACGTTGTTTTAATATGCTGTGTTAACCAAAATAAAAGTTATGCGATGGAAAATGTTCAAAATCTTCAAATCATGTCCAAACATAAAGTAAACGGCTAATATATTTTGTAAAATATTTTGTTATAATCTTGTCACTGTCTATTTTTTCTTTACTTTTTATGTTTCAGAAAGCATTAAACAGATATGCTTCATATGATACATAATCATATGCAGTCCGTTTATGGTTTAACAACCCGTTGGACTTTTAATATGATGTTTTTAAAGACCCTAGGTGTACGTAACAGGCTCGGCCTGACCGCCACCGCGTAAACAGCTGATCTGCGATCAGCATGTATGTTTAAATTAAACCGACGTCATCACGCGTTCCTTCTCAGAGACCTGATCCCAGACCTGCTTTTTATTTTTAGCCCAGTCGAACGTCGATCCCTCGAGCGTGGCAGACAGAACTCAACGATCGCAGATAAACAGTCTCACAGAGGAAGGAAGACAGACGTGCCAGCGAATGCGTGCGGTTGTATCGCAATCCAGGGCTTTTATGTTGCCTCAAAACGGGTTTGTGATTCACAGTTAAAACGTTTTAGACCTCTGCTGCGCGAGTGCTTGTCAATCTCCGTTAAAACACGCCCGGGAAGTTTTAACCCATTTACTGATGGACTGACAGACGGATTCTCCTCAGACGACGCAATTTGTATAATTCACATTTTACCTCATTCTCTCAAGCTAAAGCCTGTGTTTTCCCTCAGGAGGACCTTAAGTGGACAATTAAGGTTAGTGTTTATGTTCTGTAATTCTGTATTTACACAGAAATAGCCCGTAAACTGCACTATGTGGGCTGTGTTTTAAAACCTAGTGAGCTGCCTATCTAGACTGCATTTTGGAGCATCCCAAGCTCGTTCGCCCTTTTGGGCGGGAATCATCGATTTAAGCAGCGTTTTTGAACATTATATACTGTCAAAATACATTAGTCTAGATTGTATTTTGCTCACCGGATATATACTATACAAATACATCATGGAAAATCATAGTAGTGCCAGTGTTTTGGTCACGTTCATCCATTGTAATACTAACGTTATAGTAGTAACGTTACCTAAAATGCAACAACGATGCAGTATATTTGGACAGACAATCATGTTTTGAAAACGTAGCCTGCATGTTGCAGATCTTGTTGATGTACATATGCCCGCAGGGATCATCCTCCATCATTTAGATCAGATTTTATAATCGTTTTAGACCTGATTGTCTTGAAAACCATGTGAACAGGTTGAGTTCAGAGGTTTAATGCAGTGTATGTTATGTAAGAGGTGATGTGACACATTCAGGCTGTTTTGGTTGTTAACCTAAACAATAATACCTAGCAATGCAGACTCCTTTATAGATATTTACAAGGGTTAATCATCAAAATACCATTGTTGTGAAAGTGCAGTCATAATAAATAAACATGGGGTCTTTTTCAAAGTGTTCTGCAGCTTTTCAAAAAGTGACATGATTACAGTTTTTCTGTCACATTTTATTCAATTCTTTGAGATACATAAAAGTAACAATTTGAATATTAAGCAAAAAGGTAATCAAACTGTGTCATGTTATATATAGAAATATATAGAAATATCATGGTATTACCACCTGCATCCATCAGTAAACCATGGTACTAGCTTAGTACTACAGAATTTTTATTTATTTGTTGTAAAGGACACTTTCACATTTTTAACAGTTTTATTATAGTATTGTACAATGTAAGAAATATTTTAAGATATAAATAAATAAAAAATAGTGATTAGTAGTAAATACTAATTTAGTTTTTCTGCTTCAAAATTGCATATTTAATTCAGTGTGTTAGTTTTTGTAATTGTTGGGAAATTCTTTCTTTTCTTCACCAGATTATTTTCAATGTAGTGTAGTATTATCACTGTAGTAATTTGGAGGAAACTGGAGGAAATTTGTCTTTAATATTCAAATATATCTGGTGAAAAGTTGACCGCAACATGTCGGTGTGAGATTTATTGTTTTGTTTACCCTATATTTACCTGGTAAATCTCTAATTACCATAATACTACTAGTCTAATGAATGGATAGCATGTTAAGGTACTAAATTATGATGGTAATAACAGTTACTAGGTGTGATTAGAAGCAGCTTCACAGAGTTAATTAGGTTTTAATTACATGAATTTGACCACAGAACTTGCACCGTTTAGCCTGTATTGTTGTTTCAGGCTCTGATGTCTTCGATTAGACGAGAACAGATACACCACCGCATCAAAATCTTGTCTTTCTGTGTGTGTCTTTGACCTTTGCGTAAAGGTTCATGTTTCCACTTTCCCTTTTAGAGGCAGTTTGGTGTCCAGAAACCCGAGAGCTCACTTCCACATAGCTTTCTGTGTCGCATTGTGTAATGTGAGGTTGTGTAATGTTACGTGTTGCACCTGCAAGAGTTTCCTAACAATGCATGTGTGTTAAATTTAGCGGTAACATCTGCTATCTAAACATGTAATTCTAAACCCATTGTAAATATTATTAGTGTGTCATACACCTCTAATGTCAAACTCTAACATTTGAGTCTGATATAGATATGTGTTGGAGAACCAAACTTCAGAAGATCATAGTATTTTTGTAATTGTCCCTTGCATTATTCATCAGTAATTTCAACAGATTGTTTGGTTCGTATGAAAACGTGCACATGTGCAACTCTAACAAAACATTATGAGAGACAGTGATCATCATTTGCCTGTCAAATAGAGTTTCCATTGCTGTGTTGTTGTTCGTTACTGACGCTGCTGGTGTGTTTGGAGTCTTATTTTGCATACTGTTACCAGCTGAGGACACAATCGAGGTTGATTCGCCATTGTTGTCCAACTATTTCTGGATACAAATGCAAAATATACATATTTTTATACGACCAATCAGTGTTGGCTGTAATGCATTACAAAATAATTAATAACTGTTTTTTCTCAAAAGTAAAGTAAGGGATTACTCTTAATCTAAGTACAGTTACTTCTAATGTAATTGCAATACATTCTGTATAGATTGTAGCCTATATAAAACAACAGTGGATTTGACATCAAATAGCGAATTTAAAATCTAATGTTAAAATTAATGTTTTGAATTAATGTTTTCTCCCTTTAAATACTTACTTAATAATTGAATAATATATATTCATTCCTTTTTTTTAAAGAATTAAAAGAGCCGTTTCATGTCCATGCTTTAGAAAAGTAATAAATAATGCACAACTTTTCAGAGAAAGTAATTAGTACAGTAATCTCATTACACTGTTTAAGATGTTAGTAGATGCTAGTAATTACATTTTAAGAGTAACTTTTAGTGCCATTTTTCCCCTAAGAGATTTTAATTATTAAGAATTATTGTTATAATGTACGATGACACATTGCTACCACACACACATTATTTTTTCCACCAAATTATGTCGTAATAACGAGGTGTTATGTTGTTTTAACGACATCTTTTCTCGTTAAAACAACATCTTTTCTCGTAAAAACGAGATGTTATGCCTTTAAAACAACATAATTATCCTGTTAAAACTTATTGTTATAAATAATGTCAGTATTTAAAATATTAAACAATATATTATTTTGTATATTTCTATATATTACAAATATATTGTGCAAAATATTTGTTTTATATTTATATTTTATTATATAATAATAATATATAATTTTTTATTATTTTTTAATAATTAAAAAAAAAACCTTTATTTTTTGTTCTTTTATTTAATTATTTACTTAATTTATTTGTTTATTTTTGTTATTTTATTTCAAGCATCAGATTTATTTATTTATTTATTTTAGTTTCTAGATTAATAGTTGGATTTCAGCAAGCATACAGCACGATCAGTCCGATTCACAACAATTGGCTCTTGTTATGAATCATTCAAAGACTCTGTTAATAATTTACAATTTAATCTTAATTGTAAAGGCCCAGCGTACAAATTCACAGTTGTTTTCGCCTGGTCACGAAGCATGTGCTCAGGTGCAAACCCCCTGCACTCCAACAGAGTCGCGACACTTCATTCATATTAATGACCCGTCCTGCTGACATGGCCGCAATCTCTCAAAACCGCCTTCATTTTTGCCTGAATACCAGTTCAAATGGAGTTTAATCTTCATTAAATCCGTCACCTTCATTTTGGTTTCTCTTGTGTCCTTCACGAGGCTGTGAATGTCAAAGCTGTGTGGGGTGTTTGATATCCAAAGCATGCGTTTTATTATTTGGGAGGGTGAATGGCATGTTAAACCAGCCTCTGTATCTTGGGAAATGTATGAATCAATGATCTCTAGCTGTTTTGTGAAAAGGATGTGGTTTGTGTTTTAATATTTGATGAGCAGATTCATAAACATAACGTGACGTGAGACAGATGAAACCAAGATCAGGTGAGAACAGAAACTGGTTACCGTGTGAAAGCCGTGAACCCTTAGAACAGGAAATGCACAACATCTGATGAAGATGAAGGGTTTAATATAATAGTAATGTTCTAATTTATTGAGTGTTAATGTTCTGATGAAAATTTGAGTGTTACTTGCCTGTGCGACACTTGTTGTTGTGATGCTACGTTTTTGCTTATTCATTCAGCAGATGCTTTTGTCCAGAGCGACTTACAAATGGGAATAATTAAGCAGTTTATTATTAGCGCCAGCAATATTTACAGTTCAACTAGAGCCTGATCTTAATTTGAGGCTTAACATTGGATGTTTTTAGCACAGATCCAGGGTCGTAAGTTGTTTGATTTATGATTAAGCACACCGCATGTCTTTTCCTGAGTCTGTTACACTGCCGCCAGTCAGTTTTGTGAAGAGTCAGTGCTGTGGTGTCAGCTGAGGTTAATGGTGTGCTCTTTCCTCCAGTGAAGCGAGCTTGTGTGGACCGGGCACAGTAACTCAGAGCTGTTTTGTCAGTCAGGAGTAAATAACGTGTGTGTGTGAATACCTTTGTCTCTCCTTAGATGCGTAGGACAAGGTTTCCTTTACCTGACGACTTTTGCAATTCTGGTATTTCATCATTAGTCTTTGCAATGTAATGGTAATGACAGTGCGATGCAGAAGAATTTGTTTAACAACGTTACCTTCTTGACTTCATTACTGAGGAATGCACTTTATTGTTTAGTAAGTCAATAATGGTGAAGTGTACCACTATCCACCTTATTTTTCCCATAAGAGTGGGTGCAGCCATTTGTCATTTTTTTTGTGTCTGGCTTCCGGTCTCATCCACTTCCAGCTATTTTTAGCTGCACAAAAAGCTTGTTTTGCTGCTTGATATTGCAAACTGTGTTTTACCATATTATTTTAATGCATTATCCTAATTATGAACACACTGGTTTGTAGTGCAAACTGTTTTACCGTTTATGGCAGATTATGAACCGGACGTGTAACACATTATCAGAAAACAGCTTACTTCCGCATTGAAAAATAAGGTGGATAGTGTGAAATAAAAACTAAAATAGTATAAAATTAGTACTAAAATAAACTAGTTGTGGAGCTGGTTTAATATATTTTTATTTGTATTTGTAGTTCTGTTTTATATTTTATATTATCAGTCCTCATTTAAAAAAATATTATTTTTTTTTGTATTTTTTTATGGTTATGTGCTTTGTCATTTATAATATTTTTTATTATTTTTCCATTGTCATAGTTTGAATTAATATTTAGTTGTTTTTTATTTCTGTTTTTAATTTGGTTGTTTTCCCCCTAATATTTTAAGTTCTCATTTTAATTGTAGTTTAATTATTTTGTTTTTACAATTGTTTTACAATTGACAATTTATATCATTTTTTTTTTGTATTATGACTATTTTATTTATTTCTTGTTTCTGTTTCACTTTATTTATTTTCATTTAGCAATTTTTAGTACTTTTTTTGTATATGTGACCCTTGACGACAAAACCAGTCTTTTGTAGCATGGGTATATTTGCAATAGCCAAAAATACATTGTATGGGTCAAAATGATCGATTTCGAAATCAAAAACCATTAGGATATTAAGTAAAGATCATGTTTCATGAAGATATTTTGTACATTTTCTACCGATTTTCTCAATAGTTTGATTTTTTTGCACCCTCAGATTACAGATTTTTAAATAGTTGCATCTCGGCCAAATATTGTCCTATTCTAACAAACCGTACATCAATGGAAATCTTATTTATCAGCTTTCAGATGATGTATAAATCTCAATTTAAAAATTGACCCTTGTGGTCCAGGGTCACATATTGTTTGTGTCGGCTTTATTTCAATTAACAAAAAAATTGAATTAACAATAATAACAATGGTGCCTACCCGATGCAAGAGTTTGGAGTGAGTTTTTGCCAGTCTTTGTGTGCCAGTGGTCGTGCCCTGACTGGTTCGTCTGTGCATCTGAAAGGAGACGTGTTGCTGCATTGCACTTTTAATTCTCTTCGTGAAATATATCGTCATTGAGGGCTTGGCTGAAAGGCTTGAAAGAAGAAGAACCAGTCTGTAAAAAAACTACATTAATAGTTTTAAAATTCAGCTAAACTTAAACCTTTTCTTTTGGCTGAATAAACTGCATGAGATCAATCTCAGTGTTAGCTTGACTGAGGGTCGAGCTGATGACTTGGTCCTCATGTTAATGAGGTTTGGTTTGGACTAAAGGAATCCTGCTCTCCCGCATGGCACAGATTCCCAGCTGAGAGCTGTTGTTAGGGGCTCCTGGACGTGTTCTGTGGCCTGAACTAAATATAGCTCACTCACAGAGGTGAACGGTAGGGAACGCGGCCGACTGAGAGGAGACGCTCAGAGAAAGGAGGTGCACGATTAAAAAGCATTGATGGTTCCATGGAGAACCTTTACAATATTTCTGTATAAGGAAAAATGGTCCTTTGAAAGGTTCTTCAGGGAAACTAAAGTGGTTCTTCTATGGCAGATCTGCATGCATTTTTTTAAACGAAGAGTCATAAATCAAACTTGATTGAGGCCTGTGGGCCAAAAGTAAATGCTGCTTTATTTCCAATAGAATTGGATTGAAAATATTGACCTGTTGCTTTTAATTGATTCTCATTTATGTGAATCGTTATGTATTCTTAGTTCTGTTTTAAGTTGATTTTGTGAACAAAACCTGACATTATTTGAAGCGCATCTTCGATCCAATAAATCGCAGTAAACATTGTGCTTTGTTACTTCTGATCCTAGTTCAAACGGCATGTGAATGATCATCTGTTCCTTTTTACTAGTTATAGAATAAACATGAATGACCATCAGTATTGATGCTGAAATGAATGGTATAGCCTACTGTAATGTGTCATTTAATCGGTTAATCAGTGCTTCAACCATGGAAATATGTTGATAAAAGCTTGTAAACAGTGTTATGTAACCTTACATTTCCCTTTTAAAATCCGTTCAATGTCCAGACCTTGATAGTTCGCTAGAAAATTGAAGCATTTTGCTAAATATGTGCACTGTATAATTTTATTTTTTCTTAAACTGTACTTAATATATTTAATGTACGTTTGAATAAATCTGTCATGAAAATAAGTTGATATCCACTGTGTAAATGTTAATATTTCAGCAACAAACTAGAGGAGAAACACAATTATATTGTTAAAAAGTTATCAGAATAAATTTTAGAATAAAATAAAACTGCCTGATGTGCATATAATTTAAATGTTTGTTTACAAATCACTTTAATAATATAGTGTTGTTCCAGCTTACATGGTTTACATTAGTTGAGAGTTGTTTTTTGCTTTGAGATAAATTGTAAACAGAAATTTACTGTACCTGATTGCCAATATATCCAAATGAATCGGTACCATATCAAATTAAATTGAAATTAAAATTAAGTTAAATCACAGTTTGTGAATCAAAATCAAATTTTAAAATGTCTCAATACTCAACAAACCATATTATATTAAAACAAAAAATGTAATAATTAAACAAAAATATAAACAACACATTTTAAATAGTTTTTAAATCAAAAACACATTTTAATAAAAAAAAATGTTAAAAACAAAAATATACATTACAAAAGAATGAATACACTTAAATGTATGTTTTATTATTATTATTATTTTTTACCCTACTTATGTGATATTGCATGGCCAAATCAAAAGTCATCTTTTAGCCTGGTTTGTGCAACTCTCTTCTATGGCATTGCTGCAAAAACACTGTTTTGTGAAAGAAAAGAAATGTTAAATGATCTCAAAGTAAACTTTTAGTTTTAGCCAGAGATGTATACAACATAACAGGATAGAAAATGCAACAACCGCATTAATAATAGAGCACAGAGCAGATGTTTTATGCGGCAATTAGGCTGATGGTGCCTCTGAACGCATTACTTTGGGTGCGACTCTCTGTTTTTGACGTCAAGTCAGTGTGACTGCTGTTCTACGCCCTTTTCCTCCCCTTCAGCACTAAATAATCAAGTTTTATGTGGCTTTTAAAATACGCCACTGACACATCGACACGGTTGATTGTTGTTCTCACCGTCTGTCTTTATTCGGTGTAATTGTGAGATTATTGCTTCGCCTCGGGCGGAGGTTTAAATGCTCTTTAATTGAAAACTCGCTCAGGCCACTTTAAGACACATTTATGCGTGTCTTCGCTAATTGAATATCAAAGAATGAAGAGGCTGTTGTTTAGAGGCAAATCTTTGTAAGTATTTGCAGCTGGTGCCCTGAGGTGCTGGATGTTCAGCTTTTGTGAGGCTTTTTCTTATTACATAATTCAATTTCCTGGCTCCGTTATTAAATGAAGCCAACCTTTGTTGCTGCTGATAAAAATGTCACATGGTGATTTCACAAGATGGCTGGATGTCTGTCTGTCAGGGCGGGTGATTTGTGTTATCTCGGTTCATAACTCTGTCTGGTTTTGTTTGTGTGGAAATTCACTTGAATGCCAATATTTGCTATTGCAAAGAACCACATATTTAGTTGCGGTTGTGCTGACTTAAACTTTCAAAAAGCTTTTAATCTGGATAAAGTGTTTTTCTCGCTTCAGGCTAAATCATTTTTAGTTCCTCCTTTAGTCTTTTAATTCATTGTCAGTCAAGCATCACTTTTGTTAAATCTCAGAGTTAGTGATTTAAAGCTGAATGTTAACAGAGTAGTTCACCCAAAAAAGAAAACTGACTGAAAATATTCACCCTCAGGCCGTTAAAGATGTAGATGAGTTTGTTTCTTCATTAGATTTGGAGAAATGTAGCATTCAATCACGTGCTCACCAATGGTTGTAAATGGGTGCCGTCAGAATGACAGCTGATAAAAACATCACAATAATCCACAAGTACTCCACAACAGTCTAGTCCATCAGTTAACATCTTGAGAAGCCAAAAGCTGTGTGTGTTATAAGAAACAAGTCCATTAATAAGACATTTTTAATGCCAAACCGTCAATTCTGGATAAAGTCTGTAATCCATAAACTCCATCCCCTGTTGTCTTTCATAACAGGCTTGTAAACAGTGCTTTATCAGTGCAGATTTCTATCCTAATTGAAACAATTAGGGCCCTATGAAATCAGTTTTATTTTTTTCCAAATTCTGTTTAATTTTTTTCCAAATTCCGTTTTTTCCGGTTTAATTTTTCTGGACTCTTTTTTTTTTTCATGGTAAAATTACATTTTATTAATCAAAAAGCAAGTCTAATTAATTAAAATTATGAAACTTATACAATTTATCATCAATTTATAAAAAGTGTAACAAAAATTACATGGGCCCTATGAAATGTTTTATTTTTTCTCACCTTCTGTTTTATTGTTACCAAATTCTGTTTAAGCATGTTTGGATATATTTCTACAATATTTACATTTTCTGGTTACCAAATGAAGGCATAACATAATTAAATTTATCTTTTAATCAAGTGAAAATTAAACAATCTTTATTTTTCGGCAAACAAAAATAAAATGTAAAAATATTGTGTGATTATTCCTTAATAAAATAAAGTTTTAACAATTTTAGTAATAATAGTATTAGTAGTATTACGTACAATTTACCAAACTATGTCTTCAAGTTAAACCAAACTTTTATTTGGACGGGTTGCTGTGAATACATTTCTGTGTGTACATACTATGATAATAGTTTCTCTCAAAATAAACGGTAAATGCTCATGAAGAAATTTCAGATCAGTTCTTCAGATCAGTTCACACACATGGAGACACATAGAACATGAACGATTTTTAAAAAACATATTTAGAGATACTAGTCCATATCACAATTTGATTTAAGTGTAATGATCTACTTTTTGATTAATTCATTCCATGACATTCCGTGTTATACGGTAAATTCCGTTTTTATGACTGAATTTTGCGATTTTGTCCGCGTTTTCCGCATTCCGGAAATCACAGGGCCCTAGACAATTATATACAGAGGACTTGTATTTTAAAATAAGTGACCATTTGAAGTTAAAAACATGTCATAGATGGATTTGTTTCGTACAGACTCACAGCTTTTGGCTTCTCAAGTTGTTAACTGATGGACTGGAGTGGTGTGGATTACTTGTGGATTATTGTGATGTTTTTATCAGCTGTTTGGACTCTCATTCTGACGGCACCCATTCACATCCATTAGTGAGCAAGTGATGCAATGCTGGATTTCTCCAAATCTGATGAAGAAACAAACTCATCTACATTTTGAATGACCTGAGAGTAAGCAAATTTTTCAGCAAATTTAAAATTTTGAGTGAACTGTTCCTTTAAAATCTGTTGCATAGTTTGCATAATTTGTTCTGTTTTTGTGAAGTTTTGATACAAATCATAATCTTTGGAACAAATGATTCACAGGCTTCTCTCAGGACATAAACACTTGCAGATCTTGGAAGTTAAGCCACTTAAAGTCATATAACGGTTGTCTAGTGGTCTGCGTTCATTATAAGATTTAGATTTAGTCGACACTTGTTTATCCCTCAGCTTAGCTGTTTTGCCTGCTCTATAAATGCATTGGTGGTGGGACGCCGTAATACGGTAGTTTTTGAAGAACAATTCGCGATAAACAATCAGGGTGTGTAAGTGATGAGGTTACATCATGGAAACCCGCTCAGATGTGGGCGGAGATTTCTCCCTAGTAACACCGATTTGACCCGCTAATCTGTCTAAGCCTGGTGCTGAAAAGAGAAGGAGAATGAGAAAGCAGGAGAGAGTGACGGCGGCGGCGTGCCGACAGGCTGTGGCGGCTGTGTATTGAGCGGGGGGTTCACACTGAGTGGTTGTAGGTTCAAGAGTTTATGCGTGGACCATCAGCACTCGGCGACTGAGAAAGACGTGATGTTGCTGTAAATGTTGCAGAAGTGACTCATGAAGCATATTGTCAGACTCTGATCTGAATGAGTGTGAGCCGCTGTGAATCTGTATGTGTGATGTGAGCTGGTTTGTTCAGTGTCTCGGTGGGGTAGATGAGTCGCTTGAGTTCGCAGAGACAACTGGGTAGAGATGCGTGAAAAGAAGATATTTTTTACTGAAACACACTATTTATCTACTGCTGCCACCTGGAACAGACACACACTCATTCTGAGAGCAACAACACAATAGTGGATTGAAGAGCTGAGAGATTTTATTAAAATGTCTTTCACTGAAATAATCAAATGCTCAAATGAATCACAGCTTCTTTGTGGTTGTTTATTTAGAGGGATTCCTAAACTTTTTTTTTTTTTTTTTTGCCAGCTGAACTACCTAGATGTAGAATAAGTTTATAATTTATTATTATTATTATTATTATTATTATTATTATTATTTCAACAACATTTACAAGTTCATAGTTTTCTGATGTTGGTTAATGGTTACATAGCATGCAAATACACATAAAACATAACAATAAAAAAGGACAAAAACACAAAATTACAAAAACTATAAAAATAAAAACTGAATTATTAATAAAAAATATAGTACCTCAGTGATACTAAAATAATTGTCTTAAAATATAAACAAATTATTTCGCAATTTCAGTTTTATTTAAATTTATTGTGCAAAAACAAAAACTACCAAACACGACAAAAATGTGCAACAAAATTACTAAAGCTTTTAATTTGAGATGAAAACAGAAAAATAGAAACTGAAAATAAAAATTATATCTCAATTATACTAAAAAAGCTATATCTAAAAAGACAAATATAAATTATATTGCAAGTTTTTTATTTATTGTGCAAAAACAAGAACTAATAAAAATGA